>MU839841.1:0-159281 GCA_030411725.1 Echria macrotheca | reverse complement strand
GTGTTTGTGGGGGCCCAGGCGCCGTGCCCCGGCTTCTTCCAAACCGCTTTTTTGGGGGGCTGTTTTATTAAATGGTCTTTGGTGGCTTTTCCTCCCCCCCCCCCCCCCCCCCCCCCCCCTTGTTTTTTTTTTTTTTTTTTTTTGCACATGTTTTGCACTTTGGTGGACCACGCCCGGCCATCCAGCAAAGAAACTGCGAAATACAGACGGGGGAAGTCTTGGAAAACGCAAACCTGAGGCTCAATATATTCTATTTCCGCACTTCTTGGTGTCTATATAGATAACTGTTTTTTTGGATTTTGGGTTTGTTTCTGAATATCATCTATCAATGTCGCTTGGGTAGGTGGTGTACCCGATGCTTTGCAAGTGTCTATCTGACTATGGGTTTGCTGAGAAAACCTGATTGACTAGAGGTGGCTGGGTAAGGTGGGTGTTTATGGGTGTTGATTTTTTTTTTTTTTCTCCTTTTATCCTTGGACAATATATGTATGGGAAGGCTGGCAGTAGAGCTGGTATTCGGCTGGCTGGGGCACCTGACTAGGTATCGATCAGGGCGCCTGGGTGTGTCGAAGTATTTGAGTCGCCTGGGCACCGTACGATGACGATTCTTGTGGATTGGGCGGGGGTTACATGAGGTACCACCATGGGTCGTTGTAGATTGCCAGCAGGCCTGGTTGCTGAGCTGACGGGGCTTGCTGCTGAGTCGCTGGGGGCTGCTCTAGGTACCCTGGAGCCGGAGCATACCTATGCCGGGGGATCGGGTACCTCGACGGGAAAACCGTGCCCGGGCACCTCCTGGCTCGTCATGGCACAGTAGCATACCAGCCGGTCCCAAAGCGATAGGTCCATCTGGTATCGCCAAGAGAGATGGACGACCGAGGAGAAGTGGTTCTTGATGGGCTCGCTGGCCCAAGAAGGCATCTGATAGGGGTGCACCCCCCTTTTGCTACGGGTGCATCCCCCGCCATAACGTTTTACGCATATACCCTCTAATTTACTGTTAATGTTTTTCCTGAAAGCTGTATATATATTTGCCAAAGGCTTATTTACTATATATAAGGGTCTTGAAACATATAAAGGTAGAGAAAATAAAGATTTAAGGTCGTTACGTTTATTAGCTAAACCCCTGGAAACACGTTAAGTCGAGACCTTTTATATCTTATTTTCGGTAAATAGAGGTTTAAGAACGTGTTTGATAAATCGCAAAGCCCTTATTAATAGCCCTCCTGGCATTGCTAATAGGCCGAAACGCTTATATCTCAGGATATAGGCCAAAAGTGTATCTTTAAGGGGATGCGTACGGATCAAAATGGGGGTGCACCCCTATCAGACGCCCGACGGAAGAGGGGGTGTAACGCTTCGCAGACTGGACATGACGACGGACTCTCCGGGCTTGCCGTCACCTCGGAGCTTCTGAAGCTTCTGGTGGAGTCCTGTGAAGCACAACCGTGCATCATCGACGGACCGAATGATTCCCAGCTTTCCCAGGCATACTGGGAAATAATCTAGCGCGCGAGATGCTTCAGAAACAAGGCATCTGATAGGAGTGCACTCCCCTTTTGATCCGCACGCGTCCTCCCCCTGATGCATAACATTTCGGGCATATGCTTACTGCTTTTTGAAAGATGTCAAAAGTAGATTGGAAGGTAATTTGGTAAAACAATATACACCTTTCCCGGGTGTTCCTTCCCAGCCTAACAGATGCCAGAAACAATAACCTTCAACCTGAACGTACGTCGACAATAACTGGTGGTTTCCTTCGTTCAAATGCCTGGTCCACACCAGAAAGTGGCATAGGAAGAGGGGCTCAGACCCTAAGCTTGGTTGAAGCTTGCTCTCGAATTCTTATGGAAATATCAAAGCAACGTCCTTCCCTGGTGTAATGATTGACTGCCTGCCTAGGTACATAGGTACACATATTCGCACGGGCTATCGCGAAAAATAGCATTCTACAGTCTTTCTGCATGGCGTTACACAACCAGGGACACATCAAGAAAAACACCAGTAGCATACCTAATCTCTCCAGACAGAGCATTTAAACCGATGCCTACGGACTCTTCGAGGTGAGGGACTGAGTGCTAAGGATGCCTGCTTGGTGGAATAGAGGATGAGCCCTCACGACTGGCTAAATAGAGGTGGTTGTGGTCCGTATGCCCCTGCTATCCCACGGGGGTGCTCCTTCCTGACCCTACAGAGGGTATACGGGGACTCCAATGGATGGTGGCAAATCACAACGCTGGATCTAGGGATATCACTGGTGACTTGTTTTTGTATTATGTAGAAGAAGCTTTCTAGACGGCAAGAAAGGGGGAACAAACAAAGACAATCCCTGCACTTTGGCCGCCTCGGGCTGGGTAACGGCAGGGCTGAGGAACAGGGGTGGCACGAAAATATCCGATTGGTGAAAACTCTCCGGCCTTGGCAACCTTGATCCATCGTCACCGCGGCTCGTTTGACGACATTTGCAGGCTTCTCGGCTTGGCCTCATCTTCAATGTCCCCGCGACAGCGAGACTCACTCGACAACTAAATCCTCATCGTATAAACACACGGTCGCTGGACTTCTATCAGCTTAAGTTTTCCGCACGTCACGTATCGGGTATGTGTGGTTTCTCTTCCCTCGCTTTGCTCCCTCCCTAGGATCTCGTGTCCACCCGTCCCATATCATCTATCTGCACAATGTCACCCAGCTCGACACCGACAGTTGTCGCCCTCTCATCTGCGATATTCGTTGGTGGGGTGCTTCCTGCCCCTCCACGCTTCACGCACATGCGGTACCTGCATCCAGACAGGCCTCCGTGCCCCCCACCCCCTCCACCGCAGATCTCCCGTGCCTATCTAGTTTTTTCTAGCTCTTCTTCCGCCTTCTACCATCTTGCTAGTTCTGCACTTTGTTAGTTTCGTATGACGCAGAAAGTCAGGCGTCGAAGGGCTCGGCCGAAGCTACCTAGGTACTTTGCTGGCGCGGAACCTGTCTCTTCATGCAGGACCGACCCTGTGCACCTAGTCCCTCGCAGTCTGCAGAGGAGGCGCGCCGGCCGTTTCTGTACGGCCGATGTCCCGCATAGTTGGCTCTGCATAGTCTACATGCCTAAAACGCGCCGGTTGAGCACATGTTTGGTGTGCCGTTTACACCCGAAGGCTTATCTCCATGGGATACGTCATTGCATCTCAAAATAGGGCTGTGCGGTGCAGCTTCGACTTGGGCCAGTCCGGTTGAGACGAACGCTCAAGTGTGCAGGACTGTGCTTTGCTGACTTTATTCTGCGCTCAGGGTTCTTGCGTCACGCCCGCTTTTCTAAACGCAGACCAATTTGGGGCTTTCATTGCTTCCGAGTTGCCGAGGTGTAGTGTCTGAAACGCTGAAGTTGAGGCCGAGGACGGAACGAGATCATCACGTGCATCTCCGATCGGCCGACGACCACCGCGATTCATCAACCGGTCCGCGCCATGACAGCGAGATGGGCATGATGATGATGAACCGTTCGGCACGCGGCCTGGGCGGTCTTTTTGGCAGTGGTCCTGCCCTGTCGAGTCCATGTCGTCGCGGCGCCCTTCGAGCCATCACGGGGTACGGCATACTTGGGATATTGGAGACCACGAGATCATCGTGCTCAGCTGGTACTCCATCACGGCCAGCTGCTGAACGAGGATTCAACACAGATCCGCAAAGAAAGGCTGGTGGGAAGCTGGCGAGGAGAGCAGGTCTTTGTGTGGAACCAGGGACACAGGGAAGGGGACTGTTCTGGAGTCGGTGGTTCTCTGTCTCACAGGAAAGATTGGAGGGGGAAAAGAGGTATGTCCTGTCTCTTTTATATGTCTCTCTCTGTCTCGCCAAGGGTGAACTCAGAATCGCGAACTCAGTCGCGAACTCAAAATTGACTGACGCAACTAGTCCTGACGAGAAAAAGCCGGCGTCCGCACTACGCAAAGTCCTTCCATCTCTGAAACGGCAGCATGAAAACATTTACACGCTACCCAACCTCCTGACGGCCTCACGGCTTGTGGCCGCCCCTTTCGTCGGCTACTGCATCCTCCACGATCACCATGCCTGGGCGCTCGGCCTGTTTGCCTACGCCGGCATTACAGACCTTCTCGACGGCTGGATAGCGCGGCGGTGGAACCTGGGAACGGTCGTCGGCACTGTCATCGACCCCATGGCTGACAAGACCCTCATGACCATCCTGACGGTGACGCTGGCCATCAAGGGGGCGCTTCCTGGTATGTTTTTGTTCTTCAGGTCCTCATAGACACGGATAAACTGACGAGAAGACAGTCTGGCTGGCATTCATTATTCTAGGCCGCGACGTCGGTCTTGCTATATCAGCCATCTACTACCGCTGGATCTCGCTGCCTCCTCCCAAGACGTTCACGCGCTACTGGGACTTCTCGCTGCCCTCGGCCGAGGTCCGGCCCACGCTTATCTCAAAGTACAACACGGCCCTCCAGCTAGGGCTGATGGGTCTGACGACCGCCGCGCCCGTCATCCCGGCTGTGGATTTGGCCATGCCGTTGGGGGTTTTACAGTGAGTTTGGCTGTTTTGGGCTATATTTGGACGCTAACAGGGGATTTAGGTATGTCGTGGCGGCAACGACGGTCTGGAGTGGCGCCAGTTACATCTTCAGCAAGGATGCTGTCAAGATTCTTTCGCAGTCTCAGGAGTCTTTGTCCTCCGAGGCTTCGCAAGGAAAGGCGAGGGAGGATGGTGATGAGAAGAAGCCGGAAAGCAAGTAGACTAGGACCGTTTTTGTGAGAGGTGGTGGTTTGTACTATACGGATGTATATCATAAACGGTGTGGTCGGCCCGGACTTTGTGAATAATAGTGTCGCAGTGGCTTGCTTAATACAAAGCATTCATCCACCGCCAAAAGTGACAGATGGAGAGAGAGAGAGGAGATCTACGCTTGGCGTCATTCCAGACCCGCTCAGAGGATGCAGATGTGTGAGAGAATCATTGTGAGTGATGATCTGAACCCGATCAAAGTTTAAACTGGCTCGCTACGGTTTACATAAGTAGGTATCTAGACTCCAGTTTCGAATAGCTTTTTTTCTTGGTTGAGGACACTGTCTGTTAGATCACATGTTGACTCATCCCAGGAAAACGGCCGCCGCAGCTAAGATACCTTAGGTAGCTTCAGAAACGCAGCTTGCTAAGGCGAGTTACCTATCTACGACGGCATTGCCTTGGACGGAGGTCTCGGGGTTTGTCCTAGTTCTTTGCGAGGCAGCATTACGCAGTGTGCAAAGTTAGTCAAGGTACAGGGAAGAAAGCACTACTTCCTTTTTATTTCTGTTGCAATATCTATGCGAAGACACGCTAATATCTCTTCCTACCTTTCTTACCTATATATATATATATATATATATATATCGATGGGTTCTTCTTATTCCTCCTGTCTGCTCACTCTACCTCCCACTATGTTCATGCACGAACTTGAAGGTTCGAAGGAAGAGGATTTGATGAGAGGAGCAGGGGGTTGGTTACCTAAGGGTTGGTACTCAGAAAGGGTACATGATACGTAAGGTTCAAACTCCCTCCGGCACCCGTTCCTTCAAGCATAGGGGGTATTCTCTGGTTAGGTAGGTATTATCCCAGAATATTATGCGAGATACTTCAGGTCCTCCGCTCTCTGGGCCCATGGCTATCATCTCTCGCGTGTGCCTCGGCCCTTAGCAGGTCCGTAATAACTCAGCCACAGCAATGATGTACTCTGGACGTAAGAAGGATGACGCTGCTATTGGGTTTGAGTTTCAGGTTATGCCCTATTCCACAAAAATCCATCTAATTTATATCCCGCTCCTTGTCATGCTACCCTCTAACCATCCAAAAGACACGATATAATACACCGATATTCACATACAAGTCCAGTCCCACCCGTTGACAATCACAACTCAGCAACCCTCGTCTGGGCCTCCAAAGTCTCCATCTCCCCATCCGCCGCCGGAACAAGCATATCCACCACCTCGGCCGCCCCCCGCCCCCTCCTCTTGACATGCCTCAACAACCTTACAATCCCCGCCGGCGTGATCCCCTCAATCCGTCTCGCCTGCCCCAGACTCTCCGGCCTCGTCGCCTTCAACACGCCCTTCTCAGCAAGCGACAGCCCATCCACCCCATCATAATCCAGATCCACCGGAATCCGCCACTCCTCATCCCTTACAATCCTCGCCCGCTCGGCCGCCTGCATCCGCACAAACGGCTCGTACACAGCCTCGGTCAAAACACGCTCCCGGATCCGCGGCTCAAAGTTCATCACGCCGGGAATCTCGTTCGCGAGCGACTCCACGGTAGCCCCCGCGATGCGGAGCACATCCATGCCGTCCCTGAACTTGGGCCCCTCGCTGACGCCGAAGCCCAGCTGCCGCCAGACCTGTTCCGGATGCAGCTTCGACCGCAGCAGCCGCGTCAGGTCGCGGATGGCGGTGCGCTCGGCGGCGAAGTGCGCCCAGCGCGCGTCGCCCACCACGCCGGCGTCGCGGCCGAGGGCCGTGAGGCGCAGGTCGGCGTTGTCGGTGCGCGCCGAGAGCCGGAACTCGCTTCTCGAGGTAAACATGCGGTACGGCTCCGAGACGCCCTTGGTGATGAGGTCGTCGATCATGACGCCGATGTAGGCGTCGGCGCGGTGCAGGACCAGCGGCTCCAGACCCTGCGCGGCGCGGCCGGCGTTGATGCCCGCTATGATACCCTGGCCTGCCGCCTCCTCGTAGCCCGTGGTGCCGTTGATCTGGCCGGCCAGGAACAAGCCGGTGATGGCCTTGGTCTCGAGCGAGCGCTTGAGGTTGCGCGGGTCGACGTAGTCGTACTCGACGCCGTACCCCGGCTGGAGCATCTCTACCTCTTCGAGGCCCGGGATGGTGCGGAGGAGCTCGAGCTGGGCCTCGGCGGGCACTGTCACGCTCAGGCCGTTGGGGTAGATGACGTCGTTGTCGAAGCCCTCGGGTTCGAGCCAGACGATGTGCCGCTCCTTGTGGCCGAACTTGATCACCTTGGACTCGAGCGAGGGGCAGTAACGGGGACCCTTTACGGTCTCGCGGATGTGGATTGTCTTGTGGAGATTCGCTCGCACGACATCGTGGGTCGCTTCGTTGGTGTAGGTGGCCCAGCACAGCAGCTGATCCTTGACGGCGACGCTCTGGTTGAGATAGCTGAATGGCATTGGCGGCTCATCGCCGCGCTGCGTCTCCAGCTTGTCGAACTTGATACTCCCCTTGGCCAGGCGTGGAGGCGTGCCGGTCTTGAGCCGGCCGAGGTCGAACCCGGCGTCTTTGAGTGACTTGCTGAGTCCGAACGTCGCCTTTTCCCCGACACGACCGGCCGGGTAAGCCTCCATGCCGATGTGAATCTCTCCGCCCAAAAAGGTGCCCGTCGTAATAACAACCTGACTGGTGGGAATGACCTCCCCCGACTCCAGCCTCACGCCCGTGATCTTGCTCTTGGCGCCCCCGGACGGGTCATCACTCGGAGCCACAACAATATCAGCAACGCTACCGAGCACCACAGACAAGTTCGGATACGACTCGAGCTCGGCGCGCATGTGCTTCTTGTAGAGCGCCCGGTCGATCTGCGCGCGGGGGCCCCAGACGGCGCGGCCCTTGGACCGGTTGAGCACCTTGAACTGCACGCCGGCCTTGTCGATGATGCGGCCGGCCAGGCCGTCGAGGGCGTCGATCTCGCGCAGGATGGTGCCCTTGCCGATGCCGCCGAAGCTCGGATTGCACGAACACGTGCCGAGGTTGTCGATGCTGGGCGTGACTAGTGCCGTGCGCGCGCCGGCACGGGCCGCGGCGGCGCAGGCTTCGGATCCGGCGTGGCCGCCGCCGATGACGACGACATCGAATGGTCTGGAGATAATGGGTCAGTACGGCGCCGGGACAATGGACGAGTCGATGATGTGTACCTGGATTCCGACCCGACTGTCGCAAAGGTTCTCCTTGGCCGTCGCGACTGAATTGATGTCGCCGGTCTACGGATTGGCCTCCCCAGGCCTCGTGGAAGCCAGAGTTTTGTCATGGTCGACGAGAGACACGCTGGCGCATCGATTTCGGCGTCTGTCGGCGTCGGACCGAAATCGCGTTCGCGGCTTGGGAGAGTGTCGAAAAAAGTTGACAGGGGTGTAGATAAGCGATAAGCTTTCCGCACCCCACTCCGGCTCCGTACCACCTTGGCACTGTTCGTTGATCCGAACTGTACGATTTCAGCTGGCCTTTGATGGCCCCGAGACACCTTGCAGTGTTGTAGGGCAGGACGACAGTGACACATCTATTTCGGATGTTATTTCCTGTGGAGCCAGGTCTTCAACTTGGCCTGATCATAAGCCAACTGACCAAGCTCAGCATCGCAACCATGGCATCTACCATGCATAGTGGCAGATAGAAGACGACTCCACCATCTGAGTCGGCAGCAGATCTCGCAAATAAACACTGACATAGAAGATGAGATGGTATCTGATTGAGAATATAGTACAAACAAACGACCCGTGCCGCGACTGCCCAAGCCATACTCTCGACACACCGGTAAGTACAACACCTACACAACATCCTGCCCTTAGAAGTTCAGTTTCAGAGGTGGCCGCCAAAATGGTCGGCCCATCCACACCTCCCATGACTACTCATCCCGCGATTGCGGACGGCGGAGAACTTCCAGATGACCTGTACATAACGTCAGCAACTTCTCAAGAACAACAACAAAAAAACGGAAAGGGGCCAGCCTTACGTTGGGTGATATTCAGCGACTTCCGGCTCGCCCCCTCCGAGTCGGTATAAGCGTTGATGCTAGCATCGCCCTCGACATACACTAGAGCCCTGGAGCCAAACCACACACAACCAGTCAGTCATCTATGTCTCTGCAATCATCAAAGCAAACGAACCCCTTGGGAAGCGAGAGCAGGTAATCCCGTCGCGGCCCCTCGCCCTCGAAGCTGGTGACGTTGAACCAGCTGGTCTGCCGGTTGTCGGCCGGGCCGTGGTTGCTCGCGACCGAGTACCGCAGCAGCTCGTTGCCGGTGCTCGTGGGCTTCAGCTCGGGCGGGCCGGCGAGGTGGCCGACGATGGTGATGCGGGCGAGAGACCGGGGCGACGACGAGCTGAAGGCGCGTCGGGCCATCGAGGGCGCCGCCGTGCGGGATGCGGTTCGCAGGAATGCAGACATTTTTTTAATCAAAAATCAGGTTCGTCTCGTAACGGGGAAGGCGTTCTGGTGGGGGTGCAGCTCTGGAATAGTTCGTCGTTTTGATGATCACGTCGGTCAGTCGCGTCCGTCAATTGTCCGACGCGACGGGTTCATTTCAGGGGCGCTCCCGGACGGCTTGTGTAAAGTGTGGCTGTGTGTGGTTGTCTTATCGATAAGGAGATGTGCTGTGGCTGGTGGGATATCAAGACGCGAGGGGCACCTTCCTCAACAACACCAACGTCTCGAAGGTGAAAATTTTGATCTCAATTCGAGATGTGATGGAACCATTCTGATTTTAGGTATCCCTTAGTTGTTGCGCAACACGACGCCAAGTGTGATGCATCTTGTCACACTCCTGGAGTGGATGAATGCGTCGTGCGAAGTCGTCGGGCATGATGCATCATCACCTACGTTATCACTGCGGCGCCCACTTGTTTCGCGTGGCTCTGGAATTGAGGCCAAATCAAGCATCTAGTGGTGCTGTCACCTGCTGGTTGCGATATGTCGCAGCGGCAGCTTTGTCGCCGGCGACGGCGGGCCGTCTCCCTGTGCTGGTCCCATTCCCTTTCGAGGCCTGAATAGGACTCTGAATAGCGCTGGTCAATAGACCACCACAAAACTCAACTCTATCACTTCAGAGCCCCCGGCCCCGAGCGGGTCTATACAGACGGTCACCCGCCGGCCCTTTTGTCTCTATAACACGGCTTGAACTGAATAGTCAATACCCGATGGATCGTCCCGCTCCCCTTCTTAAGAAGGGTCTGCCTCTTCTTTCTCTTCTTTCTTCCGTGTCGTTGCCAGCACGTTGATTTTTTCTTCATATCAGCGCTTTTATTTCTGCATCCGAGGCGTTTTCAACGTCTCCTCTCGTTCGCTTGATATCGCCGGCTTCCTTTTTCGTTTCAGGGGCACCAGTTCCCCAACCCGGGCACCATGTCAGCTCTTCCCGGAAACAACACGCTGGATCTGGGGCCGAACGCCTACCTGCTGAACATTCCCTTCGGCTTCACAACGACCCCTGAGCAGCGTCTTGGTCCCGGTCCTCCGTACACGACCCCGGCTCTGCAAGCCAACTTGTTCTTCCGCGTCTTCCTCGGCATCTTGGCAATCATTATCAGCTTCGTCCCCGCGAGGCTGCTCTGGCGGAATGGGGAGTTTGCAGCGACAATCTTCTCGGGCTGCATCGTCCTCCGCGTGCTCGGATATGTCATCAACGCGCTGATCTGGCGCGATGACAACGTGGCTACCTGGTATGCCGGCTATGGCTGGTGCGATCTTCAAGTCTATGTCGACTTTGGCATGGACACGGCCTTCAATGCGAGCCTTTTTGAGATCATGCGCGGCCTCTACATAAAGCTTACCCTGAATCGGGTAACCAGCCTAACAACCAGCGAACGTCGACGCCAGCAGCTCACCTCGGCCGCGATCATCTTCGCCTTCCCCTTGCTCCAGGTCATCCTCAACTACCTGGTCATGTTCCGACGGTACAACGTCTCGACCTTGATCGGCTGCACGACAATTTGGCATTTCGACTGGCTGTTCCTGACCTTTTATGTTCTTCCGACTCCGGTATACATCGTCCTCGCGGCCATACTCGCAAGTAAGTGTGCCATGTACCTCGATTCGAGCATGTCTTAACATCTACAGTCCTGAACTTTAAACGGTTCCGTGCCATTGAGAAGATCACCCGCGAGGCCGTCCACACCCGTGACACCGTCATGTCGGCGAGGCAGCACCGTGTGAGAAGGAAGCTTTATTTCATGACGCTCGGCATCTTGATCATTGTGGTGCCGCTGATCTTGGCTCTTCTTTTCCTCAACGTGATCGACGGGAAGGACTACTGGAGTGACCCGTACGATTTTGATCTGATTCATTACGGACCCGACCCATTCAACATCAACTTCATTACATTCACCACGTCGGACCTGGTGAGGTTCGTGGACATGAATATCAACTACATTCCCACCCTGGCCGCCATGGTTGTGTGTTTTGTCTTTGGGACGTCGGCGGAAGCCGTCAACGACTACCGCCGCATCCTCCTCGTCCTCGGCCTGGGCTGCATATTCCCGAAGCTGCGCGAGGAATACAATCCCGATACGCGCAGGAGCGGGCAGAGGTCGTGGCTATCCTCGCTCAGCAGACTCTTCCCAGGCAAGCCATCCACATGGGCAACCAGGTAAGCGATTGCCCGTACTATGTGAATTTTTGTCGCTAACACGTTTACCACAGCTTCGCCAGCTCGAACAACAAGGAGTCACTCGCCACCACCAGCGCTCATGTGTCAAATGCCAGTAGATCCGACGGATCCTCGGCCAGCACCAGCGCTGCTCAGCCCGCTCCCCGGACACCCGACAGCAACCCCTGGCCCGACCTGACCGAACACGGCGACACGGTAGCGTTGACAGAGCGATCGCCAAAGCCCTATCGTAACCCTTGGGTATGGAGGACGACCGTGAATCTCCCACACCTCCGGTTTCCCGCCAACCCCTTCAGACCCCGAGGCAAGAAACCGCCATCTGAAAAGGAATCTTTTCAAATACAGAACAGGCCTTCGTCAGAAAAGAAGCTACCGGCAATCATCACAGGCACCACCACCCTCCCGGATGACACCCTAGCCGAGCCACCACAGATATGGACAGGCACCCGCTCGCAGAACTACCCCCGCGTCGACACGCGCGTCTGGTCGACAGACGACGCCCTAGCCGAGGGGGGGAAACGGACCCCCGACCCGCCTCCGAAGGGAGGAAACTGGCCATTCGGTGTAGGTGGCGGGGGAAGCCAGCGCCACCACCACCGTCATTTTAATTCCCATCACCACGGCAGCGAGCCACACGACGCGGCGGACCCGGAACGGGGCGTGGTGCATGTCGAGACGGAGATGCGTGTGCTGACGACGGATGAGAATGAGAAAGTGGAAGAAGCAGGAGACCCGGCGACGGCGGAGACGGGTAGGTCGTAGTGGAACTACCTGGGGATGTTGGGACTGGGTCTTGCGAATGCTGGGGCTAGGGCGGGGGCGGCGACTGGGATGGTGGGCGGTGGTGTTTCGGTGGCGGAATTGGGATTTCGATTTCGAGACTCTTGATTCCACACACATACCGCTCAACGCGTTCTTTTGTTTTCTTGGGGGGGGGGGGGGTGGGGGAGGGTAAGGGTTGAAAGTGAGGCCCGTACAGTACACAGCTTTGGACCGACGCCCTGGATATATTTTGGTTTCTTGATTCTCATTTTATATGGAGAGACGTCTCTCTTTTCTTCCTTGTGTGTAAGTTTGTAAACAAACAGATAACTATTACATACGTACGTACATTAAGACGGGGTGTGGGTGTGGTAATTTAAGACAGACTGTTGATATGCTGGCGGCTATTAACTAGACTGGAAAGATTTTTGCTGCGCTTAGTAGATAGTCTAGTACTTGACTGGTTTTCCTTCTTTCGTAGCTAGCTAGCCTCTGGGTATACTGTAAGTAAGTTGGGAAGGTAGGAAGGTAGGTAGGGAGAGGGGGTGTCTAAATCTTCCCAGGATCCCGGGGCGAGAATGTCCTCGATATCCGCTGCACCCGCTGGTGTTGCTGTGTATTGGCAGGGAAAACAGAGAGGGCTCCCGGTCGTCTTTGGTGTACTCGTTTGTGATTTTTCTTGGGGTTTATGTGGATTACACAGCAGAGGGAGAGGGGGGAGACGAATCATGTCACGCGTCATCTCCTCTGCCGAGGTCGAAATTGCAGTGATCCGCGTCCTTTTTATTTTTCCCATATCTCTTTCCTATTGGTCATGCAGAGCAAAAAGTTGTGGGAAACTGCGTTCTCTGCAGGGAATCAAGCGTGTGTGTGTATTGTGGTAAGCACTGGCTCAGCTCGAGCTGGACCAGGTCATCTATCTATCTCTCTATCCTGTTGCCCTTTGTTCTGAACGGCTTCCTGTGTTTGACTCAGTTGCCTGCAAGTAAACAAAGAAGTCTAAGAGATGCCCGGCACAGACCAGCAGCACTGGCGACCGCTACCCGTCAGGGTGCTTGAATCGCCACAAAAGTAAGGGACGAAATAAACGGTAAAAAAAATTAAAAAAAATTAAAAAAATAAAATAAAAAAAACTCAGGTGATGAGGGTGTGGCTGGCCTGCGATGGACCGTTTTTGTCGCTGTTGTAGCTCCTTAGCATCGCTTCTTGCCGCAATTTGGAATAGTACCTAGGTATGGAGCGCAATACGTTATCTAAAGGCCAGGGCGACACTACTGCTAGAGATATGGTCTGGGACCCAAATGTACATGCAGATTTTGTTGGGAATGCGGCTGGAGAATGGATGTTTATCAGCGGTTATCAGAAAGGTGAGCCGTGCTATCTAGTTGGTGGCCAAGACTAAGGCAAGGCTACCTGATGCTAGACACGTCTGTGCAGGACCGTACATACATAGTACAGGTTTAGATGGGGATGTGTATTGTGATTTAGTAGGTTGTTAGCGTGGGAGTTACATAAATATGATGAAAGACATGGATGGTTGTATTGGTACTCTCCAGGCAGGTAGGTCATAAATATTCTTTGAGACCAACCGGTTTCGCTCAGCGTCGCCGATTCATCGGTTCTCGCACCGCCGTGGCTGACTCTCTCCACGCGCCCGAAGTGCGTACAAGCATTTCTTCCAGGGACTTGACAAAGACACTTTTACTTTGCTAAGTTAGTTTTTTGAGTGGTAGGGTTTAACGTCTTGCATTCTTAGTCTCGACTTCCTACCTAGGTAGGTAAGTATAACTTTGCGACGAAAGGGAAAAGTCCGCCAAGGGGGGAGAAAAAAGTCCAAAGAAGGAGAGCTAAACATCTGTTGGACTGGTTTCCGCAGTTACCTATCTATCTATCCGTCGTCGGCGTCAGCATACAAATGGCATCCCGACATCCAAAGTCCACGATCATTAGCCACCCGAGAAATGGGCATAATGCACACCTTGGGAAGAACGTTGGAGAATAGTTACAAGGCCCGTGTCGCTAGGTAGGGGGTTAGCGGAAAGAAGCCAGATCACGAGCCAAGTGGGAGGGTTAAAAAAGGATACAGTCTCCCCAGAAGAAAAAGAAAATGAGAAAATGACAATGTGTATTTTAGAGATTCTCGGATTTTAACAGCGATGTGCACCTAACCAACTGTTGGTACCCGAGATAACTACCTCCCTTAGCCCAGGCAAAGGCGATACCAGAACAGCCAACCAGACTCTCGATCCCGAAAGGACATGACAATTATACTAAATGATTACAAGCAGGTAGTGGTGTGTGTAAGCAAACCCGACAATCCACCATTCCGTATTTTGTCCGTCCCGCCGTCCGTGAATGCCGACATGATCCCACAGGCCTCCGGAACCTTGCAGGAGGAGGATCGGACGGCCTCCGGTATCTACACCCACTCATAAACTACATTACCGCCGTCGATCCGATCAGAACATCTTGCCCAAAGACCGTTTTATTTTTCTCCATATTTATAAGCGGCTGGGGTCTGGATTAGCAAGAAATCTCAAGGCATCCAAAGGAACCCGCGACCAAGGTTGGAATGCTGCACCATCATCATCTGAGGTCGTCGCATAATAGAGCTTCTTTGAGCCACGCACCCGCCCGTCTTTACCTAGGTGTTGGAATCTGGCTGTAGATACCTATCCCCATCACTGGAAGGAATGGTGTTCTTGTCCGATCCGAGGGTGGGCACAATGCCATCAAGTCCGAGCAGATACATACATACCTACCTATGTAGGTAGGTAGGTAGTCTAGATAATCGCTTGCGGTCAGAGACGCGGAATTGAACCCGCATACCATCCCCCAATTTTGAACTCTGTCGTCAGCCAAGATTTCGGACGTCGCCCAGGGCTCAAGACTGGCCCAGGAGCCCTCAGTCATCTTTCAGGGTTAGCGACCCGAGGAGCCTCGTCGGCAACAGCTATCTCTGTAAGTCCCTCCATATAGACACACAAAGCCTGCCAAGGCGGGTCGTACCTTGCATTTCCGCCCTTCGTCGCCTAGATGGCGTCGTTTGAGAACAGGTGAGGTGGATTACCAACTCTTCCGACGGCCGCATTCTCCGCCGCTGTCCAATCAACCACCAAGCTGACAGACGTTCACGGTTGCTCCGCCGTTTGCGGGGGAGAGAAAAAAGCCCGAACCTATGATGCCTATCGTCGTCGCCGGCTGCGCATCCCAGGCACCAAAACACATGTGATTCATTGCCTCCAGAGTTAAGGGCATGCCTAGTTAAGATGGTCGCACAGCGCATTTCGGTTTCAGAGTTGAACAGCAGCCGTGATTCGCCAGCTTCCCAAGCCGTCCAGATTGCAGAGGGCGGCTTCATCCGGTCGCAACGGACGGCCATTGGCTGCGACCCGACCCGACCGTGTCATTGCCCACTGGGGAACACCCGGTCTTCGGTTCCGCCTTCGGGCCAATCAGGCCGGGCGTCGGCATGCCCCCTACTGCTGGTTCCCCGCCCTGGTCGCGGACTGTCCTCAGCCCTACGAGGCTCCCAAGCCTGCCCAGACATTCACTGACCGTCCACCGCCAATTGACCCTGTCATGGCGGAACTGGGAAGGGAGGTGCCGTCATGGCGTCGTGATCGCGAATCGAGACGGACGAATCGGGCCACGGCCCTTGGACGACATGAGGCTGCAGCCAGGGGGCTTGACGAGATTCCCAGTCTTCTAGAATGCCCCTCTGCAACTTTCGTCATGTCCCCTCTAGTACCTAGGCAATGCCCTCTTATAACCACCGCCGGCATCGCCCTGCGTGCGGCTCAACTCTGGCCGTTCGCTGTTCACCTCCATCAGCTGTCACTGCCTTGGCTGCCCCCCCTGGGACTCGCTGTCTGTCCACTAGGACCTCGCCTGCTTGTCCACTGAGACCGTGCCGTTGTGAGAGGGGGAGGGGCCTGCCTGCTTGACCTGCCTTGCTATACCGCTCTGTCCTCTGCTGCCCAGTTTCCGAGTCTGGCTCCGATCAGAGCCCTGGGCCAGGCCCTACTTTCCCCACCGTCTTACAGACCTGCCCTATTTACCTCCCCGCCCTCGCTGTCGCCGTGCCCCTTTTCCAACAGTATCGAAACTCCAGCTGACAACACCAACATCACCACTCCAACGATTCGAGCAGAGACACCATGGTAGGCGTACCAGGAAAGTACCGGGGCTGCGAAACATGTCGAAGTCGCCGGGTCAAGTGCGGTAAGCCGATAATTGTCATCGTCGACTCAGGGGCGGCACACTAAGCATGGCCGGGTCGGCCACACACCGTACAGGAAACGAACGACCTATTTGCAAACGTTGCGCCGACAGTCATCGAGACTGCACCTACGAGCGAGAGACTGTCTTCATCGTTGCGTCGATAGAGGATGGTGGCCGATGTAAGTTGTGATGGTCTTCTTCTCGTCGTTGTTCCTACCCTCGCTCCGTGGAAAAGACTGATCAAGGATACCGTCTCCAGGCTCTTCCCACCCCCCTCGGAAGACCGCAAAGAAGGTCAAGTCGCCATCGAGACAGCCCGAAGAGGAGAAGCTCGAACTCGTCGTTGCCGAGCCACTCACCCAAGCCTGGGATGATTTCCTCACGGTATCCAACCATGGAAAGACGTACTCGGTCCAAATAGCTGCCCTCCACACACCTATCCAGTCCCTGGCCAGGAGCCCGCGTGATAACGACAGTGACGACGGGGGTGGGAAGAGTGCCCCCCTATCCCTGACTCCTTATGAGGTGCCCGATGTGCAGCCATCCTTGAGCGAAGAAGACTTCCAAGTTCGATCCAAGGCCATGGTTCATCTGGCGGCCGACGAGAACAACCAAGCAGACTCTGGAATATCACAACGACAAGGCATATTCTTGTTCCTTTACGAGGTGAGTATCGCAGCATCGTGATGAGAGGGATGCTTACCAGTTAGCATAACAACTCCACCGCCTCGGCCATCCCACCCTGGCGGGATCCCAACCCGGTTCGCCAACAGGGACCAGAGGCGTTCCGTTCCTTTCCCCATCATCACTACTTCGTCCGTGTCTTTCGCCACAATGCTGTGCGTATCTGACTCCTCCTCCGGTATTCCCATGCTGACACCTTCAGATCTGCGCAGCTCTCCTCAACCGCAAGCCGACTTTCCTGTCCGAGCCGCCATGGGTGACGGCACCGTGGGAGTTCCATCCCAAGTCTCTCTTTGATCGCCTGCTAGACGTCGTCGTCGCTCTACCATCGCTTCTGACGCGCGCCGACCGCATCGTACCACAGGAACAAACCCTGGCCCGCCGTCTCGCGGCTCAAGACCTTCTCGCCAACTGCATACAACTCGAGTCCCAGTTCAATGACTGGCTGACGACTGCTACCACCTCTCCGGATCCCAGCGGCTCGACAATCATGAATCAAAATCTTTTTTGGATTGCCGACCCCGGGAACACCGAATCTCATATCCCATTCGCAGAGACGTTTGGCTTTCGCGATGGTCTGACTGCCTCGGCCTTTGTTTATTATTGGATGGCCCAGATGCTCTTTTACCCCTGTATAGAGCGGTTATACTGGACCATCTTCGAGCCCGTGGTCGACGGCCCGTTTCCCCAGACCGTACCGGTGCTGCCTGGGGCGTTGCAGATCAATCCTCTCAAGTACAGTAGGAAAGAAGTCGGCGGTTTTGCGAGCAACATCTGCAGGGCATTAGACTTTGCATTGCGGAACCAGATGCAACCCGTGAGTGCCTTACCTTTGGTCGATACCGTGTGCTGAACCGTTCTTTTAGGACATGCTTGTCGTCCCCCTCGCCGTGGTGTGTCAATACTACCAACACATCGGCCTGGATGCCCACGGCCAAAGCACCGGCGACGAAGACGGCATGGGCTTTGGAGATGGGCGACTAGAGCTCATGTGGTGTGAAGCCTTCCGAGCCCGCCTCATAGCCAAAGGGAGAGATATGCAGTGAGTTTGTTTCCGTGCTGATTGCGAAGTATGGTACAGCAAATTCTGACATTCTCTGTCTTGCTAGGGAGATTGTACAGGGCAAGCAGTGGAGGGAGCTGGCGGCTTTTTAAGCTGCTATTCGTGAGTTGCTTCAGCAGGTCTGAAGGATGATTGGGAGGCAGGCACTGCATTGACACGAAAAAGTTGATTGTGCTTCTTGGAGGGGTTTGCTTCTTGCCATGGGCACATACACGGAAGGTGGCGTGCTTGTGCTAGTAGAGTTTTAAAAGTTATTTAGAACTAACCGGTCGCACCTCCCCCAAGACTAACTGCTCACAAAATAGCTCTTTCCCTATTTCCCGTGTCGGAAATTGTCAGTTCGAGCTTCTGCTACGATAAGAACTCCAATGCTCTCTCCTGCGGCCCAGGTAGCTATGAGGTACCTTCGAGTACAATCGTGCCACCGGCACCATGCACGTCACCGCGGTGAATCAATCGTCGAACCGAGAGAAAAGATCGTTTTGGAACCGTGTAAGCCGGCATCTTAAGTTTCCGTTCCTGATTCCGTCTATTATGTGGTCCAAGTTCCGCGACAAACGTGGCGATGATGATGTAAGGGCCCGGGAACCAGGCACTGTCATTAACCCAGAACCTGCGGAGGGGACGTCTTATGACGGAAGTGTTTCCCCTATGGCTCCTCGACCGCAATCTAAGCGTCTCAGAGCGCGGTCGCTTTGCAGTAGTGACAATGGATTCACTGGAAGTAAGTGGCGCTCTGTTGGGAATTCGCAGAGACATGTGTCTCTTGCTCCGCAAGTTTTGACCTGTCCCAAACTGGGTCTGACGGTGTTCCAGTTAGCCGGTCGACCCCTTCAGATCTCCTCGAACTGTCGGACGCCGCCCGACAAGCCATGAACGAGAGCGGTTCTTGGAATCCCGCCTTGTACGAGCAGATCTCCGGGTTCGTCAAGTCAGCGCTTTCGGGAGAGAAGTGCGAGAGACACATGATCGACCTCGATACGATAAAGTTCGCGCGTCTAGACAAGCTGCTTGCCCAACTTCGAGCCTGGATTAAGAGGGGGGCCTCGTACAAGCAAGACTGTCTGTGGCTCAATGTGACACGGCTGCAGAGAGCGTGGATAGCTCGCTTCCAGTCCGACTACTTTGACCTCGATAAAATGCGCGCTGCAGACTTGCTGGAGTCGGGAGGTCAAGGCATGAAGGGAGTGGTGTTTGCCACACCGTCAAAGGCCGACAAGCGAGTGGTGGCCGAACTGAAATGCACTGACGACGAGGCAATGGGGATCGAGACTATGCGCGCGTTTCGAGAGGGACAGTAGGTGAGTTGTATTCAAAGCACACACACATGTCTGAACAGATATTTAGGTGGTGGGTCAACATTGCTTGCGCCTGTCGGGACGGCATTGTTGCAAAGTCCGACGGGGTGGTAACCCGTGGACGATATGGGGTTGCAGCGTTGCCCCTTTTGATCGGCAAGGAAGAGGTCATCGACCGGGATATGGTCAAGTATATCCGTGAAGGCCCGGCGAACAACATAGGCTTCTCGATCTTGAGCCAAATTGGGAAATCAATCCGGGTCCTAAGAGGATTCCAGCTGCAGAGCATCTACGCGCCGGCCGGAGGTGTACGCTTCGACGGCCTGTACGTCTTTATCTTTGGATCCTCGGAGGCTAACGGCTGACATGTCCATTGCAGGTGGAAACTGGTTAGGGTCAGTTATCCTCCAGCGTCAGATCACGGTAACCCCTTTTGCCGCGTCGAGCTCACTCTGGAGCGTATTTCGAGTGCCGGAGACATCTCCATGGAAGGATTGGTCCGTATCCCGACACCCTCGCAACTCGATGACTGGCATCTGTATGAGAAGCTCGAAATGAACCACATCCGCAGGTATTTTGGTGAACAGGGAGTAGACGCCTGGAAGATAAAATGTGAAGAGGACAGAAGAAAGAGGGAAGACTGGAAACGCACCCACCAGTTTCGCTCTACCATGAATTTTCAGGCCGTGGCAGAAAGCCAAAAGCGCCTGTTAACCCAGGAGATGGAAAACTTGATGGCGGAGACAGGCCCGAACAGGAGGATCTCCTCCGATGTGCAGCTCTTCGTCCCGAATAGGAGGAAAACCGGCGGGTCACCAAGAGGGAGAAGACGAGCCCGCCGGCCTCAGGACGGGTTCGAACAAGACGGAAGTGAGGAGAGAGATACGAGCATCGAGATGTCTGTCCCTCGTCGTCGTCTCTCGCTGGGCGGCTGAAGGGCTGTTGTTGTTTGTCTGAGTCAGGGGCGTAGCCTTGCCTTTGTAACGCAGTATGCATACTCGCTAAAAATGCGATTAGATATCCATAGTGACGCAGTAACCTGTGAAATTTCATGCACATGTCGGTTTTACATGGCAGATTCTGGCGTCTTGAGCGGTAGAATCCCGCCATAATACCCTAGGTACAATACATTGCATGACAGACCCCTCCTTTTTCTTCACTGCATCATCCCTCTCCACCCCACCACTCAACCTCACGTGCCTCACAACCACAGCACTCGTTTTATCTCGTCTTCGCAGCAGAGATGATGAGCTCATGAATCGTTTCCCAGAACAGCACAATAGACGAAGGATCAAATAAAACAAACAGAAAATGGCGGGCAAGAAAAAGGAAGACAACAAGAAGTCCGACGGAGGAAAGGGGAAGGACGCCAAGGGGGGCAAGAAGGGAGGAGGAGACGACAAGTCCAAGGACAACAACAAGGACAAGTCGGGCGGGGGGGCGAAGGGCGCACAGTCTATCAACGTGCGGCATATTCTCGTACGTTTTTTTATTTATTTATTTATCTCCGCCGTCCCTTCGAGGAGGAGGACATCAGCTGATATGAGAACTGGACATACAGTGTGAGAAGCACTCGAAGAAGGAGGAGGCGCTAGCTAAGCTCCGGGATGGGGCCAAGTTCGATGAGGTCGCGAGGGACTTTTCCGAGGATAAGGCGCGTCAGGGTACGTATGCTCAGGTCCTGCTTCTCTGTCGTTGAGAGATTGCTTACTTCTGGCTCAGGGGGCGCACTGGGGTGGAAGACCAAGGGGAGCTTGGCTCCTGAATTCGAGGCTGTCGCGTATGGACTCGACACAAGCACGACGGGCAACCCGAAAATTGGCGAGGCAAAGACGGAGCATGGATATCACATCATCATGGTAGAAGGACGGAAGTAGCAGCGTCGTCATGATATGCAAGGAGAACGTCATTGGGCTGGGAAATCAATCAACTTTCCAGTGCGGAGAGACCCGTATAATCGGAACTATACGGGTATCATAACTTTATGCCGAATGCAAAGCCAAAGAAACCCCGAGCGCCAAACATGCTTTTTTTTTCCGGCTGGCCAAGTGACAGGACAAGTTACAGCCAACCCGCGAACTCTACGCTGCCCACGGAATCGACTGATCTACCATTTTCGATCGAATAACGCTCCGACCGGGTTGTCGCTTATTGTTCGGTCTGGAAGTAGTTCATAAGGATCTAGAAATCTGTTAGCGATGATTGAACCCGCGAGACACACAACTTACGCTGCGCTCATGGCTGTCGGCACCCCAGTCCTTGACAACGACGCAAGAGCAGTTGACGACCTTGCGCGCGTTACCCTCCCTATCGAGAACGCCTATTCCACCTAGTCAGAAACTTGCGTCTGCTCGCCAGTTGTATGTCTACTCACAGAGACCAGCCCATTCGCCCAGTTGCTTGCCATCGGGAACCTTGATCAGAGGGATCTTGTGCTCGGAGCACAGGGCGATAACCAGCTTCTTGTATGCCTCCTCCTCGCACGACTCGTTCAGGACGCACATGTGGGCCTGTCGACGATCGAGAGCCTTGGAAGCCTCCCGGAGACCGCGCGCAAGACCGTCGTGCATCAGGGAGGTCTTGAGAACTCCCTTCAGGGCATCGAGAACCGTCATCTGGCCCTTGGATCCGGCGTCGGCCGAAACCTCGACCTCCTCGACGTTGGTAGTCTCTTCTACGTCCGACTAGAACACGACGCGGTCAGTTGGATATCACATGGTAACGATTTCGTGTTAGAGAATCAGATTTGAATGTGACGAAAGCAGCGTTCGAGCTTGACTCGCAGGCAGCAAAGACAGTGTATCGAGAGAGGGATGATAGAACATACCATCTTGATGTTAGTATGTGCAACTAAGTGTCGGGGACGATCCTCGAAGAGTTTCCGGTGGGTTATGGTTTTCGTGTGAAATATGCTGCAGGAAGAGAATGATCTAACTGCTGCTGCAAAAGCGTGACTTCTGTGGACGCACGTTGCCCCCACCAATTGGGTTTGTGTGCAAAATTTGGAGAGGTGGGGCATTTGAGCTAGCATGGAATCGCTACAGTGGCTACACACCACCGTGCGTTAGGGCAAGTGCAGCGGGTTCCCCGCGCACGGACCACCACAACTCCAAGCCCCAAATTTTCTGAGAGATCGCCTGTCCGCAGTCTTTCGAATTCTTCCAGCACACCAATCTTGCGGCCCGGATCTCCACGCCAACATCACCCAATCCGAGGTATGTGATTTCGGTACACTCGAGTATGACTTGAGAGCAGGAATGCCCTTCGCGAAGGCCGGGGAGAGCAATCTGGCGCGGTACGAGTCGGTTGCAGAGATGCCCGCGTCGGCCGCAACAGATACGCTTCTCCTCTTGCGGTAGCTGAGAAGGCAGAACCCTCTTGATCCCATCAACGAGGGCACTCTCCATGCTCATTCGGGCCTCCGGGAAGGCTAACAGCGTCCGACTCTGGCAGATACCTCAATTCCCCCCACGATTTGAGAATCTCCACCAAATACCGACAAGATGGTTCGCACTTCGGTCCTTCACGATGCCCTCAACAGCATCAACAATGCCGAGAAGGCTGGAAAGCGCCAGGTCTTGATCCGGCCTGCCTCCAAGGTCATTGTCAAGTTCCTCCAGGTCATGCAGAAGCACGGTAAGCATTTCTTTGCTTTCCTCATTCCTCCTCCGCAAGGTCCTCGCAGTCCCAGCCTTTCCCCCCCATTCGGCATGATAACTAGACGACGGTCTCAACCATCCTACGACTCCAGTCTTTTAAGTTGCCGATATATTAAACCCTGCGAGGACCTTACACATGTTCGGAGACTTTCAATGACGTCCAATGTTTAATCTATCGCAACATCACTAACTGGGATCCAGGCTACATTGGCGAGTTCACCCAGGTCGATGACCACCGCTCCGGCAAGATCGTCGTCGAGCTCAACGGCCGCCTCAACAAGTGCGGTGTCATCTCGCCCCGCTACAACGTCCGCCTCAACGAGCTCGAGAAGTGGGTCGTCAAGCTTCTCCCCGCCCGTCAGTTCGGTTATGTCATCCTTACCACGTCGGCCGGCATTATGGACCAGGAGGAGGCTCGTCGCAAGCACGTTGCTGGCAAGATTATTGGGTTCTTCTACTAGACTCTGGAAACGGGCATGACGGGAACGAAAAAAAAATAGGGGCATTCTGCGGCGTTGGAGGCACCAGGGCTGATACCATTGTGATCTAACGGGTAACGAGAGGCATGCATTTTCTTTGGAAGTTGCATCATACTATCGTCCAACAGTGATCCATTGGCCATGCTCTGCTTTATCGATACCGATACCAATGACTATGTGATGAACTTCCTACAGGCGTGATGTTTGCGTGTGCATGAATGTTCGCTAATTGGTGAATGGACCCAACTGGCCTTTTATCCAGTATGATTTGCAAAGCATTTTCCCGACTCCTGCATGCAGCGAAGAAAGTAGCAAGCAAGTCGTTGAAGAATGCAGAATAGGGGCTTATCGCTGCGATAGGAAAGCGTCAGCACTTCGATCTTGGCGAGCTGAATGCGTGAGGCGAGCCAAGGGTGGCCCCGTCCCGAAATCTTGGAAGGCCCAATCGAAGGTCCAGTGTGAGACATTGTGGTTTTTGGAGCGTCACTTTTTGCATCTCTCCCAATTTACGCGACCGACCGCGTGTACGACCGAGAAACCGTTTTCTCTTGTTGTTTTTTGATCGAACCCAGCGATGTGGCCCGTTCCGAGGTGACATAACCGACAGGATTCATTATTCATTCTCTGGTTTTAGGTCCAACGTTACAGCGCAAGCAAGCCGGGGGTGGGAAAGGCGCACAATGGGCATGATGCGGCGGCGGCAATTCATCCTGCTGGGCGCGCTGGTGTTGCTGACGTACTGCATCGTCACGTTAATCCGAGCATCGTCGTCTCCATCTTCTGGAATACGAGGCAGCACTTCGACGGCGCAGCAACCATCATCATCCTCTTCGACGCACAAGCACCACACACCGATCGAGCCGCCCGCGTCGATACCGATCAGCAGCAGCGGAAAGACGAAGCCGGCGCCCAAGGCGTCGCATCCGATATGGCACCTGACGACGCAGGCGGAGCGCGAGTTCGAGCAGACCAAGGCGCGCCAGTCCAAGACGCTGCGCGATGCCGTGGCGGAGTACCGCCGGCGGTACGGCGGGCTAGCGCCGCCGCCCAACTTCGACAAGTGGTGGGCGTACGCGCAGAGCAAGGGCGTCGTGCTGGTCGACGAGTTCGATTCCATCTACGATTTGCTGCTGCCGTTCTGGGGGCTCCAGCCGGCGACGGTGCGGGCGCGCGCAAAAGAGGCGCTGGGGTTTGACAATGCGCTCATGGGCGTCGCTATCCGCGATGGGAACGTCACGTATGCGGCCGGCGGGCCCGAGTGGCAGCCGGCGGCGACCAAGAAGATGCTGGCGGGGTTTGTCGAGTGGCTGCCGGACATGGATCTGGCGTTCAACGTGCACGACGAGCCGCGCGTGGTGGTCCCGCACGACGACATGGCGAGGCTGGTGCAGACGGCCAAGGGGACGACGATGGCGCGGGCGGCAGGCGTCGCGAGGCCGAAGAACCAGTTCTCCAAGACCAAGGGGCTCAACGACGGCCGCGGCTTCGAGCCGACCAAGCTCACGCGGTTCAACTTCTTTGCGCACCAGCCGACGTGGACGCACTCGCGCGTGTCGTGTCCGCCCGACAGCCCGGCACGGGTTCTGGAGGAGGACCAGATGGCCGACGACATCTCGCAGTTTGGGCTCGGCGAGCTGGGTTTTGTGTACAACGACACGGCCATGTCGGATATCTGTCTCTCGCCGTCGCTGCGCGAGAGCTACGGTTTCTTCGACCGGCCGAACGCCTACAACATCGTGCACGACCTGTTCCCCATCTTCTCGCAGTCCAAGATCTCGTCGTACGCCGACATCATCTACCCGTCGCCGTGGTACTACGCCGACCGGGTCAAGTACGATTCAGGTGCGGACCAGAAGTGGGACGACAAGGCCGACAAGCTGTACTGGCGCGGCTCGACGACGGGCGGGTATAGTCGCAACGGCGGCTGGCGGCGACAGCACCGGCAGCGCTTCGTGGCCAAGCTGCACTCGGTCGAGCAGGCGCGTGTTCTGGAAAACGAGGGGAACGAGTACAACCAGAAGTGGGCGGTGCGCGAGGTGCCGCGCGGCGAGTTTCGGGACATGATGGACGTGTACTTCTCGCACGTCGGCCAGTGCGACCAGCCCGACTGCGACGCGCAGCGCGAGTTTTTCGACGTGAAAGCCGCGGCGCCCATGGAGACGGCGTACAAGTATAAGCACGTGCTTGACCTGGATGGGAACGCGTTCTCGGGCCGGTTCTACGCGCTGCTGCAGAGCCGGAGTCTGGTCTACAAGTTCGCCGTCTTCCGGGAGTGGCATCACGAGTGGATCCGGCCGTGGGCGCATTACGTGCCGCTCAGTCTGCAGGGCGAGGACTGGCTTGAGGCTGTGCGGTTCTTCTCGCGCGAGGAGCTGGGGCGGAAGGAGGCGGAGCGGGTTGCGATGCAGAGTAAGGAGTGGGCGGAGAAGGTGTTGAGGCATGAGGATATGGAGGTTTGGTTCTTTCGGTTGCTTTTGGAGTGAGTTTTTTTTCCCCTTCTTGTCGTGAGATGTTTGCTAACACTGTTGTGTAGGTATGGAAGGGTGATTGACGATGATAGGGAGAATATTGGGTATGTTGGTTAAGCAAGCAAAGCAAGAGAGAGCTCTCTTGCCAGAGCGCTTGCACAATTATCCCACTACCCAATTCATGTCTTTCTCCTCTTCTGGGTGTGTACGCGTATGTACATGTATACACGCGGCACCGGTATCGGCTATGCTATGTTCAGGGGAGAGGAGATTCAGCGAGCGAGCAACAACAACATAACAGGATAATATCAAGGGGCGGAGCCGGAGATCTCGATCTTCGTGATGGGGATCTTACTAGAAGGGAGAGGAGAGGAATACGCTGGCTGGTAAGGTGGGACGAGTCTAGACGAGGGAAGCTAGTCGGTGTCAAGCAGTCGGCAGCAGCAGTCGACAGGGATGTATCATTGACAGAGCGGGCAGTGTTCTAAGTCTAGATGTATTATACGAAGGAAGGGTATTGCACAACCGCATCATAATTGTACGGAGCAGGCCGGGCGGTTGTTCAGCGGGCAGCAGAGGAGGGGCATGTTGGCTGGCTGGCTGGCTGGCTGGATGGGTTTTCACGGAAGTAGAAAGAGAGCATTGGCATGGCGTTTTTTTTTTTTGTCTTATATTTCTTACTGTATTCTAATATGTACAGATCTTATTCTTGTTCATGTGCTTTTCGGTGGGAGGTGATTACGATACGTACGATGTTATCCTCAGCTGGCTATCCAAGGGTATTGGCTCGCGGTTTGAGTGAGGACCGATTCCCGGAGAGGGATGTGTCATGGCTGCGCTTGAAGCATAGAAGTTGGTGGCTGTGGTGTGGCTAAGATCCATTGAGCTTGTGGGAGACACGCCGAGAATGAGCAACGCTGTGATTATCTATACGCAGTTCGCTTCATCTTCCTAGTTTTCGACTGAGAGCATTGCATTCTTTTGTCTAGCCCATTGTCCATTGTCCCGCCTTCACCCAAGCAGCGACATCCGAATAAATACCAGGATAATCCCTGACTCTCGTCTATCAAAAGCACACCTTCTCATTCTCGCTCAAGCAAGTCTAACCCTCCTCTTACGTCTCCTAAAGCCGAAGCCGGCTCTCAAGAACACAAATGCCCTAGTCCTCGTCCTCATCACCGTCGGCATCATCATCAGCAGGCTTCACCCTACCCCCGTCCCGCGCCGGACTAGCTGACGCACTAGCAGCCCGTCTAACCGGCTCTTCCTCCTCATCCTCATCCACCTCCACCATGCCCACTGGCTTCTCCTTGTACCGATTCAGCTCGGCCTTGAGCTCCTCGCTGGGATCGTCCACCTTGACGTGCAGCTCATCCAGATGAGGACCCTCCTCGTCCGTCGCAATGCCAATGGTCCTCGCAATGTTCTTGGTCCGCTGGCTGCGGATGGTGCTCCGCTGCATGACCGGGTAGTAGTAAACGGCTTTCTGTGCGCTGTCGTCTTTGGGCCGCCGGTCGGTCTCATCAAGACGGTAAGCCAGTATGACCTCCTCGTCATACTTGTTATCGTGATCCATCTCTTTCTCTTGGGCTGTCTCGTACGCCCGAATACGAGGGAACCGGAAGCTGCCTTCTGAGAGGGTGTAGAGCGAATCGTCGTCATGGCTAGGATTGTCAACGTCGAAGCGGCGGCGGAAGCGATCGCCCGTATCGGCGTCGGCTGCGAGGAAGAAATCGTAGTTCATCATGCTGGAAGGTCTGGGATTGTTGACAGGGTCGCGTTCGTATGCAGCAAACGCCGTCTCGTAAGCCCGCTCCTCGGCGGCGGTGCGCTCAATGGGTTTGAAGATGCCCGACATCAGGCGCGTATCGTACGTATTCGAAGTACCCACTGGGTTCGTCTGGAACTTGACAGTAACATATGCGCCAGAGTCGGGGAAGGCATCGAGGTCGGGCAGGATTGGGAATGCGTCAACGAGTTTGAGGTTGCCCTTGGACGGGTGCTTAACACGGCTGCGGTCGGCCAGCTGCGCGGCGGCCACCTCGAAGCTCCGGTCGATCCGTCGCTTGATCCAGGCCGGTGTGCCCTTGTCGGGCTCGGGGGACGCCTTGCGCTTCTCGGGTCGTTTTATGTTGTTGGAGCTCGGCTTGATGAAGACATTGTCTTTCGGCCGTGCCTGTACGGACGAGATGTACTCGGTTCGCCGGAGGAATGAAACTGCGGCATCGCCAACCTTGGGCTTTCCGAGAGTCGAGAGGGGTCTGAGGAGTGCTCGGTCGTGGGGATGGATGGGCGGCGCCTGCGCCGGAGCCTGGATAGCTGACACCAAGTCAGTCAGAGTGGTCAAGATAGGCATGAATGGACATACAGCTCTCATCCCCATCGAAAACGCCGGGCATTCCCACCAGGTCCAGCGGCATTCCAAGCTCGGCATCAGCTTCGATATTCAAGGGCTGCTCGCGCGCAAGGCGCGAAGCAAACCCTGGCGTGGTGTACTGCCCGCTCGCGAGGCCCGTGTTCGGTACATCGAGCAGCTTCGGCGGGTTGGGCGGCGGAGGTAGAGTGTTCGAGTATCGTATTCTCGCGATATAGTCTTGGTGGATCATGCGCTCGCCGCCTCCTCTAGGTTGTGACGAAGCCATGACGGGCTAGGGTGTGAGGAGAGTCGTTGTGGTAGCTGCAATCTCGATTCCAATTGCCCCAAGTTGGGCGGAAAATATCGCGGTGCAGAGATATCGATGAAGCGGTATCGAGTGTGAGCAAAATATTACCGTCGATTCGATGTGGTTGTGTGGGAGTTGCAAGCTGAACAAAAGCTCTGAATGAGTGGTGGGAGAAAGAAGTGCAGTGGCAGGACGCGCTACGGTCGCGAATTTTGGCGGCCGAGAGAGTTCAAAGTTGGGACGAACCGAGAGCCTCAACCACGGAACCGGGCCGTCCAACGCCACCCGTGCGCGACTTTCGAGGAAACCACCTGGTTTTCCCGGTCAAGAAATGATTTTATTCTGATCGTAATAAAATTGTGTCACGGGACACAGACTTTGGAGTGACTGAAGGAAAAAGACTCGGGGTTCGCCTGAGGTTCTATTCCCTCCCTATCCAGCACTCGTACAACAACGACCTGGCAACTCTTCACCCTATGCCACTGATCTGCAATCCTCCACAGTCTCAGATGAAAGCTCAATGGAAACGTCATTAGTCTGAAGCCGCGCACCCCCGGATGCCAGCGCCCGTGGCTGCGCATCACCTATTAGAAGCCGGTATATAACATTGTACAGGATGTTGTCATGAGCGCCAGTGTGTCCAGTCATAATACATTCAACCCTCTATTGCCGTCGCCCATGTCCCAACCGCCCGAAAGAATGAACGCCTCCTTGCAAAATGGTGGTGGCACACTAGTTGCTGGTCTTGCCATATCTCGCCTTGCCGAATGAGAAGGGCACATAACGATACTTGATCATGTGCTGGATTTGCTTCCTCACTACATAATCGTTAGCGTCCACTTTTTATCAATGTCTTATCGAACGTACTGGTAAGGATGAAGAGCATGAGCCAGTACATAACCAGCACAGGCCAGAAGACGGGCACGTCGAAGATGTTGAACCAGCTGCAGACGAAGGCGATGCTGATGGCGCGCGTGGCGGCGTGCCAGAACTTGAACTCGGGGAGCCGTCGGATGAAGGGGCGGAACTCCTCGTCTTGCCTCGTGGGCAGCGTTCCGGCCGACCCGTCCTCCATGTCATTGTCCATAGCCTCGTTGGAGGGGTCGAACTTGGGTTGGAGGAATGCGAGGAAGAGGTTCAAAAGATAGATGCCGAGGGCATAGGCGACTACACCTGTTAGTTTTCTGCTCTCTTCCCGGGTTCCGCAGAGACATACCGATGTACCAGCCCTGGGCGACGAAGACGCGCACAAAGAACAGAAGGAGGGCGACTCCGGTGCCGACCCATCGATAGGCGACATGGGGGGTCGACTGATCGAGGAGCGCTTGATATTGCTGCAACTTGTTAGCGGCGCCATCGAGAGGAGCGCATCACGACGCACCCTCGAGAGTTTGCTGGTCTGCGCTGTGAAGGTGCCAAATGGCGTGGTGGGCTCGTCGACGGAATCCATCTCGACGCTTGCGTGATCAGTACCGGTCGTCGAGGAAGAGGCGGATGGTGAGGAAAGTCGGAATGACGAACGGGTTCGGTCCTGGATGCAAGAGTCGAGTCGGCGGCGTGTTGCGCACAATGCAATCGTCGGAAGGCAAAGCGGAAGGAATTTCACAAAGCAGAGCCCCGTCGCGCGTTCCAAGAAAGTCCAAAGCTGGGTTGGGACATCTGGCGTTTAATTAGCCACCGCCGAGCCACGCAGCGCCCCTGTCAGGACCCTGTATGCTTATGTAAGGGGGTTATCGGCCGGCTCTCTGCGTAGCGCCGTAGATAAACTTTTCATTCCCATCGGAATTCGACCTGAATAGTGAATGTGCCAGCTGTTCGACAATTTGAGGAGATAACTTTCGAGCCATTGATGAAGAACATCTTCTTAACTATTCGGCGCAACTCAGCTGTCATTCCCTGGTGCAGCCTTCGAACTGGAACAAATCTTGAAAAGATTCTCAACACCGAGATACGCCTCCCAATAAGCCGGGGAGCCTGATACGCCGAGGTGGTACTTGCATGGTAACAGAACAAGAGCAGTAGAGTCCCTGAAAGTCCAAGGGGTATATGTACATAGCTAGTACGATGTCAACCTTTTCTGATGCCCCCCAGTCATTGGTGTTGTGTCTCTGAACAGTAAGAATGGCCCGAAATTACCGAAACTTTCAGGCCAAGCCAAACCCCAGATCTGCATTCCTTCACGTTAGGCCGAGGATAACCTGTGACGACATGTGGTGGGGTTCAGCCGAGCTTCGAACTTATTCATCCCAACACCTTCAACCTCCAAGCTTCAAATCCAGAAGCTCTGTAGAAGCGTCCCCCAGCAAAATCAAGGGTCAGAGACTCCAATTGCCGCCAAAATGACCGCCCCCGCCCTCCGCGCAAACCTCCTGCGCTCCCTCCCCCTCCTCCGCGCGCGCCCGTCGGCCGTCCTCCCCCGATTGACGAGCCGGAGCTACTCATCCGCCCCGTCAGAGTCCGACAAGACGTACGGCGGTCCATACACCTATCTCTCCGTCTCGGAGCCCCGACCCGGCGTCGGCCAAGGTACTTTGTCTCTCTCCCCCTTCTTTAAGACCATCCCAAAAAACATACTAAACAAATAATAAAAAAAGTAACCCTCTCCCGCCCCAAAGCCCTCAACGCCCTCTGCACCCCCCTCATAAAAGAACTCAACACGGCCCTCCGGCACCTCGACCGCGCCCCCCAAATCGGCTCCATAGTCCTCACGGGCAGCGCCAAGGCCTTCGCCGCCGGCGCCGACATCAAAGAGATGGCGCCCCTGACCTTCAGCGAGGCCTACACGACCTCCTTCATCGAGAGCTGGTCCGAGCTGGTGACCGCCATAAAAAAACCCATCCTCGCCGCCGTGTCGGGCTACGCGCTAGGCGGCGGCTGCGAGCTCGCGCTCATGTGCGACCTGATCTACTGCACGTCCACCGCGACGTTCGGCCAGCCCGAGATCAAGCTCGGGACGGTTCCCGGGGCCGGCGGCAGCCAGCGGCTCACGAGGGCGGTGGGCAAGAGCAAGGCCATGGAGCTGATTCTCACGGGCAAGTTTTTCAGCGGCGAGGAGGCCGAGAGGTGGGGGGTTGCGGCGAGGACGTTTGAGTCGCACGAGAAGTTGATGGAGGGCACGCTCGAGACGGCGCAGACGATTGCGGGATACTCGCGCGTCGCGGTCATGGCGGCTAAGGAGGTCGTCAACAAGAGTCAGGATCTGGCGCTGCGGGATGGCGTCGAGTATGAGCGGCGCGTGTTCCATAGCTTGTTTGGCTCGGAGGACCAGAAGATTGGCATGAAGGCGTTTGCCGAGAAGCAGAAGCCTGAGTGGGCTCATAAATGATATGCTGTGGAGAGATATAACCCGTAGTCGGGTTTGTAGTATTTCATGTCATCAAACTTGGATATATATCTTTTTCCTTGTCCTGGCTGCCTCAAATCAACCGCCCTTGGCCTTTTCCACCTTGACGTACGGCGCCGGAAAGAGCCCCGAAGTGCCCATATAGAAACCGTGGAACCACTCCCCGTTCATGTCCTCCACTTCCAATATCTCAGCCCACTTGGGAAACATGAGCTCGTCCACCACCCCAGCCTCAGGGTACCATCCCCACCCTGCAACGGCACCGGGCGACGATCCCCCGTCAGGCGGGAAAAGTGACTTTGTAAATCGTTCGCCACCAGCAACTTTAACCCCCTCGGTACTCGCCCCGACATCCACCGCAACCAACCGCTCAACCTTCTTCCCCGTCGCCCCGTCCTTCCAAGACCACACCTCCAACCCGTCCTCACGCCTGTCGACGGCCAACCGCCGCCCGCCCACCAAGTCCTGGACCACGTGCCGCCGATCATCCGGCGCAAAGACCTCGACGACCATGCGATGGCCGCCCCTCGGACACCGTCTCCACCCGGCCGGCCCGTTCTCCGGCGCGATCTTGCCGCTCCCCAGGAGGGAGCTATAGCACGGCCAGCAGACGTCGAAATCGCCGCTCGAGTCGGCGGCGCATTCGTAGCAGTGGAACCTCGGGTCGGCAGGTTGTATCCGTCGTCGACAGAGCGAGCAGGGTCGGGGTACGACGACGGGCCGGAACGCGCGCGGCGCAGAGCTGGACTGGTGAGGCCGGGTGCCGCCGGGACTGGCAGGCGGTGTGGTCCCCGGCGGCGGCGGCGACCCCGTGGCTGCCCTGTGCTGTTCTGGCGTCGGCTGGTACGCCATCGGCAGCAGGGGATGTGTACATGCCATCCCGCGATTGACACAGTCACCACAAAACCCCCACTCGCCCTCGTTACAGACATCGCAGCGCCAGTAGCCGTCGTTTGTCCAGGCCGCGCACCGGCAGCAGAAGGTGCCGCTCTGCAGTCTATCCGCCGGGTTCTCGGTGGTGATGGTGCGGCGGCCCTCTGCACCACCGGGGATCGCCCGTGGCGGGAGGTACCGGTTGGCAGTTAGAAAATGCGGCGGGTTGTTGACCCATTTCGGGTCGCCCGCCTGGCGGAGCTTGCCCCAGCGCTCCCAGGCGGCCTTGCCGAAGCCGAGCCAGTGCAGACAGCCCTTGCGGCGGCGCCAGCAGTCTACACAGAGATTCCAGTCGCCGCCGTGGCAGGTTGCACAATTGTAGTGGATCTCGTACTCGATGTGCTGCTTGGCACATCCGTTGCAGTTGACCAGCGGTTCTTTGTACCGTGGCAGTGGGGCGCGCCGGGGTGATGATAGCGGCGGAGTGGAAAGACCGGGACTCAAGGGACCGGATGTGGGGCCGATAGTCGGCGAGATCTGTCCAGTGACGAGATTGGCCGGCCGAGGAGGCTTGATCCGGCTCCGGGAGTCCGAATCGGACCCGGGATCGATCGGTGGTTGCGTTATGCCCAGGCCAGCTGCCGCTCGGGACCCGAACGAGGCGCCCCGGTGGTCCCTGTGATCGGGAGAATCACCCCGGCCTAGTGGCGCTGATGTAACAGTAGTGGGCGAGCTCGAACTGCGAGCCTCGGCCGCGATGACGCCCACACTGGGCCGCTGGGCCAAGTCGGTCTGCGAGCGGGCCGTTACACCCCGGGTCTCGGGTTGTGTGGCCGGTACGGGGGCCGTAGCGCTGCGACTCCCACTCGGAGTACGCCGCCGACGGGCGGGCTCACCGACTTCCAGATGTGTCGAGCTTGAGGGCGGATAACGCCCACGCTCGTCACTACTACTGGCCGACGGTGGCCTCGACGAGTGTCCACCGTGACGGCTCGTTGGCCGCGACGTCTCGCCCGTATGTGCCCTCGGCCTTGTCGATCGCTCCGACCGTTGCGAATGCGCGCTCGCATTGCTCCGCCTGCCTCCGTCAGCCCTCGACCTCTCCCGGTAGCGCCGTCGATATGCCTCGGTGATCCTCCTGCTGAGCTCATCGTTGCTCCTCAGATCGATGTTGTCCAGATCCAACCCATCCAACAGTCCCTCCTCCTGGATCTGCCGCGTAAATTCCTCAATCTCACGCTCGATATCCCTTGTGCCGGCACCCTCGGCGCTGATCAGCGACCGCAGCGAACTCTGATGCTCCACCTGCCGCGCTCGGACCGCATCAACGGCCGCCGCCGCCGAACCTGGGGCCGGAGCCGCAGCCGGAGCCGGAGCCGGAGCATGCGCCGCACCACGGTTCCTCGACTCGCTCCTCCGCCTCCTCTCCTCCCCGGCAGTCGTATCAACCCTCAAATTCGCACTCTGCGCCCTCCGCTCACCGCCCCTCCGTTCACCACCATCCCTCCTCCCACGCGCCCTAGACGCACGATCCGCCCGCTCAGCCGCAGCCAGGGCATCACGCAGACTAAGCTGCTGCACCTCCTCAATAAGCCTCCTCTCCTCGGCATCCAGCCGCTTCTGCTCCTCGGTACGATCAAGAAACTTGAGATGGGGCATGACGCGATCGCCCTTCTTATAGCGGCGGTCCATATCGGCGCGGTCCTCCTGCGAGCGCGCCTTGTCCGGGTTCAGCGCCAGGAACATATCGAGCAGCGTCGCCACGCGCGCATCGTGCTTGGTGTCGCGCACGCCGTCCCGGCACGACGGGCACGTAAACACGGGCGTCTCGGGCGCCGGCGGCACCGGGGCGCCCTCGGCTCGTTGCGCCTGCCATGCGAACCACTCCTTGAGACAGGCGGCGCAGAATGTGTGTAGGCAGTCGAGCAGCGTCAGCGGTTGGTAAAGCAGCTCGGTGCAAATCTTTTTGTGGGCTTTTGTCAGTTGCAGACCCAGTTCACAAGCTGCGGGGCGGGGTTGTAGATTGTCGGGCGTGGAGGGGGGTCAAAGATAGAACAAACTTACAGAACATGTTAACTCGGCCTCGAGACTTGTGGCCGCCGTAGGTTTGGACGACTCCATCGTCCCGGCCTGTCGTCGACTTGTCACAAGTCGTACGCTGGCGGCCGCGCGGGGGATGGACGGGTTGACTTTCTCAGGGCAAAGTACGGACGGGTTCGCCTCCAGCAAAAGCAATGGCAGTGCAGCTGGCCTCGACTTATACCGCTAATCAAGACTCCTGCAGCGAGGTGGTAGTGGGGCGAAGTTTGCATATGCGGCCATCGGGCATTCGCTGATTGATAGTTCTGGGGAAAAGTGCAGAATCAGCTGGTCAGGTACCTCCCGACTCCACCCCCCTCCCGTAAATCCAAGGCGAATTGCTCAGCTCAGCTCCAGTCGATTCCAGTCGTCGTACCACGACGTTTCGTGAGATTGAATGTATGTATGTACTTGTACCTATGTATGGCCAATAGCCTCAAAAACTCCTGGTTCCCAGCCAACTCCCAATCCTGTCCTGCTGTACTGTATCTCTGTAGCTACCCAACCAGCCAATGCTGTACGCCTTGATCGCAGTCCCAACCGACCCTGCAGAATAAAATACAATGCAACCCCAAATTCACAATCTCTCTACATATCCATCCTTGTCTCCTCGGAATCATTATCCCATTCTGCGCACATGCCGTACCACGTGCGGCGAAGGCACTTGGCCGAGCTTGTCGGCGGTGTTTCCGTTGGAGCCTCCGTCGGAGCTACCGTCGAAGTGGGCACTGATGTGGGTAAGGTCGGCGGTGGAGTAATCGTTTGTGACGGGGATGATGTTGGTCCGTCAATCATGGTTGATGTCCTATCGTAGCACCCCCAGAACTTTCCAGGCGTGAGGCACGTGGTGCTAGTTGTTGTGGACGTTTGCGTAGGCTCAACTGGCCTCGTCGAAGTGGTCGTCGTTGTGCTTGTCGTCCTGTCCTTGCAACCAAACCAGCCCCTGAACCATGTCAGCACACACAAACCAGTTGTTGGCAATTTCACTTACGGTGTTTCACACGTCTTGGTAGATGTTGTCGTGACTTCCGTCGAAGTATGCGTGCCTGTCGTCGTGGTGGTTTCGTCAAGACATCCCCACCAACCCCTGTTGCTGTTAGCAGGTCAAAAGGCCTCAACAGCATCAAACTTACGGTGTCTTGCACGTTTCCGTGCGAGTTCGGCTCTTGGTCGATGTCGATGATGACGTCGAAGAGGTTGTCGTCTCAGTCCCGTTACTCTCATACATCTTCCAATTTCCGCAATCCCGACACTCTGGGGTGAACTTGCACTCCGGCACCGTATCGTACTTCATGATCACATCGTGGATGACAGACCGAATCTTGTGCGTGCCAATTCCGACCCGCCATCCCTTGTCACCAACCGTGTCGTAGACACATTCCCGGCCAGTGTGGCAAGCAGACTCCAACGCATAGCCGCCAAATGAGCACGAGGCTGTTGCTCCGTTGCAGGTGCCGATATAAATAGGATCGGCAGTATGCCCGAAATGGAACGCCCCAGTGTATTCTCTTGTTTGCGGTGCGTCCGGGTCGGAGCCGGGAGGTATCGGAAGCCCAAGTCGACTGGCTGGAAGAGCCTCGGGTACAGCTTGGAACGTAACGACTGGTACACCGTAGGTAAGACCAAGCATCGAGCTGACGGCGCCGCCAAGCGAGTGACCCGCGAGCCAAATCTTGGAATTCGGGTACAGCTCCGTCACGTTGGCGTAGAGCTCGCGTGCTGCTTGGTAGTACCGGTTCTCCTCACGCAGTGCCTGAACGACGCACGTGTTGTTGCACGAGTACGTCCCGGTTGCACAGTCGCAAACCTGGTGCCACGTCCACGGCCCTTGCTGCGCACAACAGCAGCTGAAGAATAGATTGTCGTTGACTTTGTCATTGGTCGTCGTTCCGTCGCCGTCGAAAACCGCAGGGGAGGTGCCCTTCAAGCCGATCACTATCGTCGAGTTGGTCTGATCGGCCCAGATATGCCCCCGCAGTCCATCGCCTTCCCAACCAAAGTCGGCACTTCTGTTGAACGGGACCCCGACCTCCTCCCAATCCGCGTCGCCTGGCTTCTCCACATATGCATTCGCTGCCATCAGCGCCAGACTCAAGACCGTGCCCTTATCGGTGATGTTGGGTCCGGGAACGTCGTCCATCGTCCACGCCTCCGGGGATGAGACCGAGACGTACCCCCGTTCTCGCGCCATGGCAACCATCGGGTCCACCACGCTCGGTCTTCGGTCAACCAGCCGCTGTATCCGCATCGAGCTGCTGCGCGCTTTGAGTGGCCCAATCCGCTCCTCCTCGTAACCGTCCTCGGCAGCTAGCCAAACATCGGCGTCGCTTTTGACAACATCCATCTTTCGATGGAGGTTGGGATGTCTGTATGTCCCATGGTGGTAGATGTGTCGGAGTGTCTGACGTCACAACACGTCAGTGTCGTTGTTAGCAGCGGAATAGACAAACTTACAAAGATGTGCTCGGCAGGGGATGGCAGTTCTGGGAGAAGCGGCGGTATCGGGGCGGCCTCGATGGGTATGGCGGCATGGGCGGCGGCGTGGTTGTTACCGGCGGCCGAGACTGGCGAGAGGGCGAGGAAGGAGAGTAGCAACTGGGCCGTGACTTTGCCGGCCGAGCTGCATGTTGAATCCGCCTTCCTCCGCCTCCAAAACATGGTAACACTTCGGAGTGCCGTATCCTTCTACCGGGAGACAAAGGAAAGAGCGGTACTGGTCGCGTATAGGTTTCGGTGAGATTGCATCCAGGTGGTGATGTGACGGCGTAAAGGAAGAGGTGGTTTTGGAGTCCCCGCGCGTCTCGTGCCAGATGACGAGGCAGCGACGGAGGGCAACCGATGGCCGGACCGCCACCGCCAATCAGTGGCCCTTATCGGTGCGGTTCGATCACGTTAGTGCGCAGTTAAAGATCTGTACACCCACGCCAATTCTGCGTGGGAGGTACTTCTGTCCTATCTGCATGCAGCAGCCGCAGGCGAGCTCTTGTCCTGCGGGGGCATGTGACCTTCTGGAGCTCGTCGTCCAGGTACCAGTCCATCCCGATGCACCTCTGCCGTGGCCTGGCGTCTTGCCAATCATTTGTGCAACTGCTTACTGTACATGATACCAGTTGAACAAACAATATCTCCTTCCCAATATTCTGGTTGGTGGCCGAATCCTGAGCACTGCAAAGGTTGTTGTTGGCTGTTCGAAGTTGTCCACACGCCATCTCCAGCCGGATAAGACGCGTCAGGGGGTGTTATCAGCTGCCAAGCCAGCCGGGGGCTGATGAGGCGTCTCTTGACCTGACTAACATCATCGTTGTGAAAGTCAACCTCGGGGACGAGCATGCAACTTCAAGAGCTCCGAGCCTAGTACTACTAGCGAAACAGGTTACCGGGAGCTCGTTTCTTTGCATCCCACTTGTCAAGATGCTCTTATAGCCTATCAACAGGCATTTGTCGACGTTGATTTGCCGGCTTCGGGCCTGTCGGTTTCTCCCGTTTCAAGATCCTTAATTGCTTTATGCATCAGACAGAAGCTCAGGTATGCCCCGCCCTGCTTGCTTTGCTCTATTCTATGGAAGCCTAGACCCTTCCCATGTATTTAACTTGTGTCTGTCATCCGCCGGTCAGACGAGTTTTCTGACAGCAGCATTGTAGCGCGAGCAGTAGCTTATGGCCTCCAATCCGTCGCACCGCCCAAGCCCGTTGAGGTCGACGCGATCGTTCCCGCGCTCCGATCCGCCTTCGAGTTCCTCGGAGCCAACTCGGGCAAAACGTGCTAGTACCCTTCAGAATGGCCCCAACTCATCGCAGAGAACGGCCTCGGGGCCGCAGACGAAGCAGGCCGGCGCGCCCGTAGCTCCCGACACGTTTCAGAGCAGAATCAGCGAGGAAGGAGAGCCGCCAAGGGCGTCGGTAGATCTGGATAACCTGCCCATCGAGTTAATAAGCTTCACCGATCGCTTCATCGACCAGCTATCCGCAAAAGTTCATCCCAGCCCACCCAACATCGAAAATCTCTCCCAAATGTTCCAGGAGTTCTACGCAACGGCGTCAGCACATATCCAGACCCACATCGACACCTTGGCTACCCGCCAGAAGCGAGATATCTCGCCCGCCACCTCGAGTTCGGCTCGCCAGTCCGCCGCGAGCTTGCTACGGGCGAAAGCAGCGTCGCTGGGGAACAAGGAAAAGCCCAAGGCCGGCCCGGTCAGACGAGATTCGGACCAGCAGATGCTGACTGCCGAGGAGGTGGCAGAAAGGAGGAAAGCCAGGAAAGCGTTGGAGCAGCAAAAGAGCCTTATGGAGGAAGCCGTGGAGAGAAGGCTCTGTGAAGGCATCTATGACAAGATTTACCGTCACCGCACAACTCAGGACGAAGCTCAGGACGACAAGCTCCGATCCAAGACGGCAGCTCTCGCTGTAGTTGGCATCGGGCCGGCCGACTTGGGAGTTGAGCTTGGTGACGATAAAGACCCGGAGTCCGCGGCCAAGAGGCAGGAGGAAGTCCGACTTTCACTGGAACCGGCCAGGAAAGAGCTCGTGTTGATGAATGAATCGAGGTACCCTCTCGGAAAACTCAACCATCTCAAGGCCGCACACAAATGCATCATCGACACGCTCTCGCACTTCCATCCTTCCTCATCCGCCGATGAGCTCATGCCCATGCTCATATACACACTCATCACTCTTCCACCGGAAAACCTCAATGTGATAAGCGACGTGAACTTTATTCAGAGGTTCCGCTGGGAACCGAAGCTCATCGGTGAGGGAGCATACTGCCTCACGAGTCTAGAGGCGACCATCAGCTTTCTCGAGACTGTCGACCTTTCGACTCTCCGTGCAGATGAGGCTCCTACAGGGCCACTGAAGAGTGTTCCGAGCACGCCAAAAGCAGATACGTTTCCTCCGGCCTACTCCCCAGGGCTCTCAGTTGCTGCTCCTGGGCCTGCTGAGACCGCGACTGCGTCGGGCGGCGCGACACTCAAGCCTAACGCATCGTCCGCAGCCGGCCTCCGCGCTCAGCTACGTAATCGCCGACTTAGTGATTTGGTGAATACGCCGGCGCAAGCGTTTAACGCTGCCAGCGACGCAGTTTTGCTCACTGCCGACCAGGGGCTCAAGACCATCAGTACCAGTCTCGGCGACAGCTACAAATTTCTGATTGGCAAGCTACGCGAACACCCTGAGGCTCTCATTACTGGCCATGGCGGCGAGCCCATCGTGCCCAAAACGCTTGAGGATGCCCGAAAGCTTATTAATACTCCACCGCCGGGTGCAAACGACGACGACGGTGAGTCTGCCAGCGGCGCGAGCTCCGTTCACAGTCCGGAAGACGGAGACAGGGAGCATTCAGCCCGGAAATCGGCAACCAGCAGAGACGACAAGATGTTAAACCTGATTGCTGGAGGAAGAAAGGTATCGAGAGATCACAGTGCCGACAGCGCTCGGAGCGGGGGAAGTGCAAAGCGGACAGTCTCTATCGCCGAAGACAAGAGCACCTCTGGTATATCTCCGGCGGCGAGCGCGGCGTCAGCGTTAGATTCGGTACGGAACCTGGGTAACTCGCTGAATCCCATGGCGAGGTTTTCGGCGGGGATTGGCGGTTTGCGGGGCTTTGGCAGATCAGTGCCGTCGACACCTGCGCCAGTACCTGGAAAGGACGGAGGCGATCTAGCTACGGTATGTATCTCTGGGCAAAATGTGGTTATTGCTAACATGATGTTCAGGCCTTTCCGGATATCGCTGGGTCTCTGCCGCCGAAAGAACCGCCCAAGGTAGACCCTCCAATCAGACGGTTTATGGATTTGCAGAACCCTGGGGATCTAAGGATTGGCGAAGTGCTCGAGCTGCTCAGAGATTACCGGCGACTTGCCGGTGCTCTGAAGGATGCCGGGTTGCTCAAGGAGTGATTATGGATAACGTCGTGCAACAAAACTTGGGGATCGGTCTCTGTATTTTCGATTCCGCCAGGTGGGAAAAGGGGTGGAGGCAGATTGGTATGGGCCGGCGGTGAAGCGGCGTTCACATGGGAGGATAGACGGGACCATATGGATATGGTGTATGGATATGGGTTAGTGGGTATGCACCTCGAGTATATCTCTGTATCAGGCATTGATAGGACGGAATGGGTAGAGGTTGGACATGCACTGTCGGTGTGGTCCGGCCATGGAAAATAGCTAACGGTGAATGCTCTTGTTGAGGTGACCGCGTGCCTCGTCTCGAGTCGGCTGTCGATCTCATCATGCTCGCGACACCTTCGCGCGCGGGGACTGCAATGAACGAGTTATATTGGCGTAGTCGTATCAGGACAGGCGCGTGGAATAGGTGCGAGTAGCTCTGCGTTTGGACATCAGGTATGCAAGGCAGGCGGGGGTAAATATGTCTTTGTGGAAAAGCGCAAGGCCCATGGCGGTATTCCGAGCGTATTCGGTAGAGAAAGGAGGGGAGGTAGAGTGCGTATTTGTTGAGCTCGGGCTGCTTGTCCGCCTTGGTAAGGACGGGGTGGGTAGGGTATGTATAAGTCCGGGCGGCCGGGCCGGAGTTTAGAACCCGGCTGGTCGGCCAGCCAGCCAGTCTAGCCACGTGGGTTCTCCGACTAGTTACCTGACAGGTAGGGTAGGTACTGTGTAGTGTGTAGTGTGTAGTGTGCAGTGTAGTGTAGTGTCTTCCATGGGTTGCCATTTTGGGACGTGTAAACCGTAGTATCAATCCATTCTCTCTGTCTCTCTCTCTCTCTATTTCTCTTTCAAATATATATGCCGGTCATGATCTGGTAAAGTCGGGACCGAGGTTTCCAGGGGGGCCAAACCATTTACACCATCCCCATCCAGATCCTATTTTTCCTGTCACTCTCTTTCTAGTTTTTTTCGTCTTCTCGACATATGCAAAGCTTTCCTTTCATCAATCCCACCCCCACCCGGTTCCTGCAGGACTTTGAATCAGATCTTCCGCCCAGGGGCATTGCCATGGATAATATTCGGAGACCTAAGTAGACTAGAATATCGAGATTCCTTCCTTTCCCAGCTTCCAACACTTTTTGTTTCTCTCCCTCGCCCTCGCCAGTTGAGACAGGGCGGCCGGTACGGATAGTTCAACCGCAGGAGTGTGTGTTGTGTGTCACAGACAAGGACTAATTACTTCTAGACCATATGACAAAAACTAGATTGGAATAAACATGTCAAACCCCGTTTTAGACACCACGAACGTTCGAAACCAGTTTGTTCGAATTGCCGTTTTCTTTTTTCATTTTCCCACCCACTCCCCACTCCCCACGAGCATTCCGTATTAGTATGCCAACATCAAAACCTCAAGAGACATCATGATACATAATATCCATTGATCCGCCGCGGAGATAGTCCACAGACAGACAGACAGACAGACACAAGGCCCGTTAAACGAGCCCCCTTCCCCCCGTAACACAAATGACGCCCCAGCTACACCAAAAGGAGGGCTATGTCATGTCACGAGAGAACCCAGGCACGGAGGCACCGTCGTCCTACATCCATCATGGCCTGATGCATATTCCATTTCCCGAGCTATTGCATTTGCATCCCGTCCTCGCCCTTTAGTCACTCGCCATGGCACTTTGCTTGGCAAACAACCTGGAATTTGCAGACCGCTTCCCCTCGGCCGCCGCCGTGAACCAGAAGAGAATGTGGCGCCGAAGAGAAGAAGAAACGGGTCGACATGACACACTGCTGTTCCGATCCGGATACCAGTCCGCCACCGCCCGTGTGTTCAGCAAGCCAGCCCCACGAGAAATCTTCTCCCTTTCACACAAAAAGCACAGCCTCGCGTAACTACCCCATACCATCTGGTAACTAGCTAATGATCTTCCTTTCCTTCTGTGACCATCAGGTCAGACCTCCTAACAAGGCCGGCGACCGCTAGTTCTAGTTTGGCTGCGTGCCCGGGCCGACTTGCTCCGCCACAGACGGCATCATGTATGCTTAGACCTAGTGCCGGAGTCGTCGTGATAGTCGAAGAAGCAACGGATATTGCCGACATCCACAAAAAAAACGTGGAATCAAAAGCCATACTGTCTAGTTATCGTCCGCGATGCTTTCCAACAATGCATCAGCCACCGCCATGGTTGGAACCCATAAGTCTTGGCCCGGCATTTGGTGCAGTTTCAATACGCAGCCTCCTCGTCTCATGATCCGTAAAGAAAAGCAGCCACAGCGTCTTCTCGTTGGTTCACTTGGTTCACTTGTCCCGATCAGGCAAAAAATTGCAGTGGGGTAGTTGATGCAGAAGTCGGCCTGCAGCCACGCGCGTGCGAGCGAGGCCGAACACGGCCGGCGTTGCGGAGAGACGGTCCCAATGTGCCGGAAAGGGCTCATGCATCGAAGGTTTCGAAGCGCCCTTCGAGAAGGATTTTTCCTCCCAGAAGAGCAATCAATCAACTTTGGCCTTCTTGGCCCTGCGTCGCCCATGATCCGACGATGGCGTCAAGGTGTCGTTGATGCAAGCGGCTGCCGTGTGTGCATTTCCGCTTTTCTCGTCGTCATTGTGTTCGATATCACTCAAAATGAATCAGCGAACCGCCGTGGAACATTCTCCGCGGTGTGGATAGTCATAGTGTAGTTGTTGTAACTCCAAAAACCTTGGTTAAGGCAGGTCCGGGAGATGAGTAATGATTCACCGGAAACATGCCGGCTTGATCGACAACGATCACCGAATGATTCCGTAGCGAAAGGCGCGAGGCGGGAGCGGAAAAAAGAAAAGTGGCCCCGATCGAACCTCCGTTTTCTCCGGGCGGGCAAAGCACAGACAAACCAGGCAGCGATTTTGGCTCTCGGCCAAGTATGTAGGGATTAGTCAAGCCCGCTGTGATTGGTGCGAATGCGACCGCCTAGCAGTGCCCAAATCCAAAGCGAAAGTCGCCGGAGATGGTTGGACTGGATGACAAACCTAGTATGCAGCTTTCATTTGCGATACACAGACCGCTAATGCCAATGATTCCGCAGCAACGTTAACGTTACGACTCAACTCGCCGAACACGTACGGCTTCTTGGACAAACACGTTCAGGGACCCGTGGCTGAGCGGCTCGCTATCAGGCTCTTTGATGCCCGGAACCGAAGCATACGGGCGGCGACTCCATTCGTCCACGAGTGCGGGGAGCTGGAGAGCTGGAGAACAATGGGCGCCCAGCGGGTTGCGTTGTCCCTTCTCCAGAGCGGCCAGCGATGGCTGCCAAATCATCATCAGCCTATCCCACAACCGCCATCAGCCTTGCGGGTCGGGTTCGCGGGAGCCCGTAGCATCCCGATCGATGCCCGTCCCACACCGCCGCAGCAATCAATCAATCGCATTCCTCGGGAAACGGAGGGCTCATGTTGCGTAAGGCTCCTTGTGGTCCCAACCCGCGGGCATTATGTGTATACCTGGCGCGGCTACCGTGTCAGGCGTTAAGGCGACGCAGCGTTATGCTGGGCGCGCGATACACACCCGTATTGCGTAAATTGGAAGGCATCGCACCGCCTCAACGCGTAAACGCAGTCGTTTGCAGCCAAGGGTGCCGTTACGCTCGTGACGTGGAACCTTGCGACGCATTCCCCGGAAATCTACGTGAGGAGCCCTAGTGAGCCGGATAGAGTGGACACTGCAAAGCATCAACCTCGGAGGTAGTGTAGCGGGGTTAAGCAATTAGAAATCTGGCACTTGGTCGTGATGGACGGCTAGCCGACTGGGAGGCGGATTTATCTCGCAGTGCAAGGAGCAATGACGTTTGCCGACCGGGACAACGACAAAAAGGCGGACATTCGGGTGTAGGAGATGTCGACTTTGTACAGTCAGCCTGGACGGACGCGGGAGGAGTACCTCTCAGGCGGGCGGAGCATGGGACAACTCACACGACGAAAGGGCGGGCAGCAACGAGTCACGAAGGGACGCGAGGACGGGATTTGTGGGCAGGGCGAAGTGGCCGAAACGGTCGGTACACCGCCGAAAGGCGGGTTGGGTGGATTAGCAACTCCGCGACAGGGGTGCCAACGGAGACAAGGAGTCGGTTTTACGGTCGCTGCTGACGGATGCGAGCTGCAACCCAGATGACCGGTGTCTTGTTCGAGCCGAGGAGCTCCAAGAAACCCGCGTGCGCCGCACACAACACCACGAGGGCGGAGTGTGTTAGTTACAAAAGAAAGGACCATCCCCCGTCCGTCGAGACCGAGACCCATTCCACCATCAGCTTCACATCACTCATCTCCACAATCAACAAACTCGAACATCTATCGAGTCTGGATTGCCTTCAGCTCTGCTGTTTGAAGACTGTCTAGAACTTTGACCGCCTTCTGGCCCTGAGTCTAGTCCTACACCCCACCCTGGTCTCGCACGCCCTTTCTGCCGGCGAACCACTTCCGGAATCGGCTCGCTGCCACTGCCTGAGTCACTCACAAAAATACGCCATAGCTCCAAAATATTATCTGAGGAGCCTCTGCCTTTTCGACACAATGTCTTCCTCTCTCCACATCACAACAACATCACAAAAGCCCAAGTTGGCTTCTCCTGCCTCGCCGATTGTTGCATCTCCCTACAAGCTCGCCACATCGACGCAAAAGATGTCGGTAACGCAAGCCTACTTCCTCGCACACAAGGCCCGGGCAAAGCTCTCGTCTGAGGCTGCCCGGCCCGACCACAACCTCCGCCTGCTCGTCGGCCACGCCAACCTGCTCGATTCGCTGATGCTCGACCTCGCCGAAGCCGAGCGGGAACAAGAGTCGTGGTTCAACCAATCCGTCCGCGGTGCCACTCCCTCCAAGAGCGAAGACCGCCACATCCAATGGGCCGACACCATCGTCGAGGAGCCCGAGCACGACTGGCACGCCGAGGACGCCGAGTCAGATTCTTCGGATGACGACAGCGACTTTTCGGACGACGAGGATGTCGAGATGGCCGATGTCGTCTCGCTGCGGAGGATAGCATCGCACACTTCGACGCACACCTACAGCTACGAGATGGACGAGGATTATGAGGACGACGACGAGGACTTTGCCGAGCTTGCCCTCCAGAGGAGTCCATCACACTCTACATCACCGCCAGAGCTCGACCACGACTCGGACACGTCAGAAGACGAGTCGATGCCGCCATCACCGCCCACGGTCGTGCTGCCGACGTTCTCAGAAAAGAAGCAAGACAATTACTACACGGCGACGCGAGAAGACAAGGACGCCTTCTACGACGAGGGCTACTACCTCCCGCCGAGGAACCCAGCCCGATTAGTATCAGCGATATCTGTTTACTAAGCTCGTCGGTATTGGGTTTTGTCTTTTTTTCTCTGGGGCATATCAGCACGGCGTCTTCATTTCAGCGAATGATACCAAAAGCGGTCACAAAAGGGAACAGGGTTTTCTAGGAGTGAAACAGAGCGAAATGGGTGTCACCACTCTTATTTTTGGGGAATGGGTTTTTTCATAATTCTGGAGTCTCTTCTCGCTCCCTTACGAGGTTGAGTGGGAAGGGGACGGTATCTACAGCCTGCCTTGTTGGGCAAGGCGGAGGTCGAGGGTCGAAGCTTGCTTTCAAAGCTCCCCTCATTCATAGTATTCACAGACAAGATTCCAATCAAACTTGTTCAATTGTCTACAATTCTTGATATACTTGCAACGTGATACAATTGTCCAAGTTTTTTGATTTCTAGAGTAGATCACGATGTCGGAGCTCGTGTGCCTGACACCGACACCCCTTGCAATTTGGAGGTGAGTGACCTCCTCGACCGACCCTCGGGTTCCCAAACAGGCGGAACCTGTGATTCACACACGCCCCACTTAGCGTAGTACCCCCTGCAAAGTTTACAATCACCACACCCGGGGGGTAGTTAAGAAATGAGGACGCACAGTGGGCGGTCGTGGCGGTCTCGGCACAAAGTCCTGATCGCACGCGATCCCGACGAACGCGAGCGCGGCCGATCGCGCGCCCTTTGGCAGAAGGGATTTTGTTCATGATCGGATTTGGGGGAGTTTGATGACGACTGTTTTTTGACTGATTTGTTCCTATCTACGGGTTGATGCTATGATGTAGGTAGGTAATTGAATGGGAGGAGCCTAACCTGATTATCAGGACCTGGAGAAGAGTGGCCTGCGAGCCTGGCTGGACACGTGTTACTGCAGTTTGCATGTTTTAGGTACCTGGGGGGAGATGCCTGACTATAATTTTGTTGGTGGTTGATTCCGACGGAGTTTGTGCCTGATGACTCTTCTTCGTCCTTGCCTTTCCCCCGCCGCTTTCAGGTCCTGTACCCCCGGGGGATGGGATGGGCACAACTGAGCAAAAGTGCTAGGCGCACAAACAAACAAAAACTCAACTGTAAAAAATTGAGGTTTATTGTTCGACCTCGATTCCTCGATTCGCTCGGTCCCGTCCCGAACCCCTGAAACAAAGAGAAGGTGAATGCCGGCGCCGCCCCCTCTCCCGTCGGGGTTCGATTCGATATTTTTTGAGGCTGCCTTGCCTTTGGTTTGCTATCTCTCTTCCTTCCTTCCTTTCATGGAAGCCCGAGTTTTGATATTCCCTGGCCATCGGAAGAGGGACACACACACGCACAAATCTTCCGATGGTTAGTTTTTGCGTTTTTGGGTTTGGGGATGGGGATGAGGAGGTTGCTGACTAGGTGACCCACCGATTGAGAACCCACCGACGGAAGCCGGTCCGGGTCCGTCCTCCGGATGAGGGGATCTTTTTCTCTGTCTGCAGAAAGGCGGGATGCGGAAGGGGGGAATTTTGTAAGGGACCACCAACTAACTCACGGCCACGCGGTATACGGAATACGGGAGCCGCATCCATGATGCCCAGGGGTACGGAATCTAGTCAAAGTCTTGATTAATCATGACTTTTCTCTTCCATGGAGTTGCCATGCTCCATCCATGACAGATATACCCGCAGAAGCCGCATGGCAAAGAGAGAAAAAAAACTTAAAAAAAAGCGGAGATCTTCCCGTGTAGATGGATCATCATCCTCCACAATTCCGTTTTTTCTAGGGTCCCTTTATTTTGTATCTATGTAGGGTCCACCACCAGATCTTGGTGTTGTGTGTGTGTGTGCATTTTTAATCATGAGATCGTTGATGATTTCATAAGCTACCGGTTCCATGGTCTTCCTCAAAACAACGTTGCAATCAGTCTACCCAGCAGAGACGCAAAAAGACTCTATGGACCATGGCGCAATCAATGCAATGATGCACAAACCTTTTTTTTCCTCGACATCATGGGAAACTCCTTTCTCATAGTCCGCCGGCCCGCATGCCCGTGTGGTCTGTCTGTCTCATTGTCCTTCGGGAATCCTAGCCGTCCATGCCATCCATGTACGTACCTAGCTAGGTAGGTAGCTACGTAGCTGCACTGCATAGGACTTTTCAAAAAAATCCCACAAAGGAAAGGAGCTTGAGCTCCAGGTTTGTGTGGTTTGTTAGCTTCCCCGGCTCGGGACTACGAAACCTTCAGCCACCACGAGACAAAGCCCGGTGGTGTGCGGCGCGGAAGAGGGGAAATGTCGTTCGGCCCCGGGTTTCCTTGTCAGATCTATCAGGGGTAAATTCGTCCTGGCAAGAAGTGATGCGGCACGGGTCCGTCCCGGGGGCTGTTGTTGCTTTGTTTGACTTGTCAATGATGCCGAGTGATGTGGCTGGCTGGCGCGAAAAATGCCCTGACTGTGCCGTGCGTTGTCGTTTGCTTTGTTCTTTTCGGTGCCGGCGATGATGCTCTGACATGCCGCAACTGGGGGCGTGTTATTACTACGGATAACTGCAGAGCAGTTCGATAAGAGAGGAAGAGAAAACGAGGCTGCCTGATGAACGGCCGTCGCGTGGCTGAGATCTAGACTAGGCACTGCAACCACGGGCATGACCCCTCTGTATGGTTCCCCCATATATTGGCGGCCAGACCGCACGCCGCTGCGATTTGTCTGTGATGAAATGAAAAGGCTGATGCCAATGCTAGCATCAGCCTGACACGCCTCGGGCTGGCATCTCGCCTGGGGGGTGGCTTGCTTTTTGCTCCCGTAGTTCGACCAGCGCAGCGGCGTCGGGGGGACATCAGGCATCCACCCTGGGGGACGGAGAAGTCAGCCTTTTGGACCTTGTCTCCGAGACTTCCTACTGTGGAGTTTGTTTTGCCTATGCACTTCGGTTTCGCCAAAGTTGATACAACCACTTAGACTTTATTAGGGCACAGGCACACAGTCCCGCGAATTCGAGCCTGAACCGGTCACGAGAGGCTGTGCAGTGCATTGCAGTTTGCAAAGCGTCTCGGGAAATGTCGTTTTCTCTCTTCCCTTTTTTGACGAACCCAGATTCCTGATGCCTAGAGAATCTGCCCGTTTCCCGGGAAGGCTTGGAATCCACGCAATCTCTATCGGGCTGAAAAAGGCGAAAGCGAAGGCATCTAGGGGTCCTTGTCGTGATCGACAGATGACAAGTGTGACACAAGGTACCGCGGATTTTACAGGCTCCCAACTCCGTCGTGCGCACACTGCCGAAGCCGGGACTCAGATCAATCAATCCAGGGGAAGAAGGGCTGACATAAGAAAGCCGCACCGTTTCTCACCAATATCGAAAAATCCCTTGCATTGAATTTCTTGCCGAGGTATCGGCAGAATTGTAACGGAACGGCGTCGATTATAAACCCGCCGTTTGGTTTCCTGTCTTGGTAATCCACGTTCGTGGGGTTGCTCGGTAATCCCTCGGAGAAGGGTTCCGCGCGGCAGCGTAGAGTACCCTTGGTGGAGCGGAGGGTTTGCGGGGTGACCCGAATCCCGGAATCATGCACCTTGAACCTTGGTCTACTAATCGACTGATTCGGTTTGTCTCCGTCTCATGAAACAGACATGACCATGGATAGATGGCCTTTGGGGGTTGAGATGCTTTTGAAACAGGCGAAAGCCGGAGGGGCTTGTGCAGGATGCTCAATAGGGACTCTTGCTCGGTGTTCACTGGGGCACAGTACGGTACCTGACCCAACTCGGGTTGTCCCTGAACTCGGAGCTCCACGTCAAGGAAACACAGCAACGGTAACGTTATCTTGATCATCATCTGGTCAACGGTATACTACCGCGTATCATTGGTCCAAAGGATCTCAGGACCAGTTGCCCCCTTTGGGAGACCGAGGTTCAGGGCCTTCCCGCTGTGGCTTGTTGGAACTTGGCTGACCACCGAAAGGGTCCAAGGATCTGGAATCTGGGGTATGTATCCGAAGCGTCCTCCGTTTTGCGTAACCTACCAGTCTCAAAACTACGTGACATTTGGAATATCAATACGGTGTAGGCGAGAAGGGCAGTGCCGAGTGTAAGCTTCGGTCTGTATGTGGTGGAACACGACGTCCTGATGGCGGCCACCACCCGAACAGCGGTGAGGGCATTAGAGAGAAAACCAAGGTCGCAAACCTGACGGACGAGACAATGCCTCATCTGTTGATGCCGGATGACACGCTCATTCTCGTTGTATGCAGTCACGACTTGTTGGATTGGAAAAGGAGATTACCAAGTCCCGTCCCTCCGGCGGGTGAGTCAGTCATCAGTTGATGGGTGCATAGTCATGTGTGCGGCGGATGCATCCCGCAGACACCTAGAGTTACGATGGTCGGGTCCTAAAATGTCCCGCAGAACGAACGAGATTCGGATATATTTCCCTGTTAAACCCGGACCCTTACAGTTACCAGTGTTGCGTATTCTCGAGTTACTATTCCGTTCCGAAGTCTGGGGTAAGACGGAAGCACACCGGCCAAAGTCGGCCCTGAGACCGCCAGATATCGGAATCTTGAAAGTGCGGAATTACGCGGCGTGTGCTCTATACAGAGCGCCCATCGAGTATGAGGCTTTTACCGAACGATCACGAGTATTGTTGGAGAACGACAACAAGAGGCGACGTGGAGCCGCTGCGATTTGCCTCGTCACTCGTAACCGTAGCTTGCTCAGGCAGGTATTTGCGGGGTAGGCCTGGGTCTTTGATACCTGAGCTTCGGTCAGGGACTCAGGAGTCAGGCTCAGGCAGTCCAACATGGCCAGTTGGCAATCAAATCGAGGCGAATGACACCAACCCGATGATACTCTAGCCAAACTTCACCAACAATAGGCACGTAAACGCGGAAGATGAAACGAAATCGCCGATGTGCTATCCATCCAAAGATTCCAAACAAAGCTGCATCTCCGTCGCTCCCGTCGGGTTTCCAGATCATTGTGCCGACCCGGACGCCTCGGAGATAATGGCGCCAGCCGGCCCCAGAAACAGGGCTGAAAGTCTCTCCGTTTGTCGCCGGGCCAGCGCTCAGACCACCCCCCGCTCGGCCTGTTAGGAAACCCGAACCGTGGGGACGGCTCGGGGAAAAGACTGCGACCGATCGCAGCAGTTGAGGAATTCAGGAACCAACCCAAAGTCCCAAACCCGACAGGCGTCGGTTACGTCACCACGCGGCCACTTTTTGCTGCTCTTCCTACGACGCGAAACACGCACACAAAGTCAAGCCACCGACGGGTTGCAAGCAACGGGAAGGACGGAGGACGGTTACGGAGCGGACGCGCGTTTTATTGTGTTTCTTGCCATGCTCGAGGTATACGTGCTACGTACCCTCTCTAGCATACGATGAAAACGCTACCGACCAGAAGATCACTGGCGCTGGCCGCGCGCCGCACCATCCCCCTTACGGCGGCAGCCTCACGTGGCGTCCCGTTCGTCTGCCGAGCATGCCGGCAGCAGTCCACGGCGTCCACGGCCTCGGCCTCGGCGGCCCCCACGGCCCCGGCCCCCTCCGGCCTAGCCACCCTCTCCTCGCGCCGGCTGATCTCGGTCTCGGGCCCCGACGCGGCCAAGTACCTCCAGGGCGTCATCACGGCCAACATCCTCGCCGGCCAGCCGGGTCCGGGCGGAGGGGCGGGGGGTCTGTACGCCGCCTTCCTGACGGCCCAGGGCCGCGTGCTGCACGACGTTTTCGTTTACCACGACACGGCCAACCTCGCCTCTACAGCAACTGACCCCTCCTCGTCCTTCCTCATTGAAGTCGACGCCGCCGAGGCCGAGCGTCTGCAGCGCCACATCCGGCGGTACAAGCTCCGCGCGCGCTTCGACGTGCGTCTCCTCGACGCGGAGGAAGCAACCGTCTCGCACGCGTGGTTTGCGTCAGAACCCGTGCACCCACCTCTTTCTTCTTCTGGGGAAGACATCATCACGCTAAAGGACACACGCGCCCCGTCCCTGGGCATGCGCATCCTCTCCCGCGGTCTACTACCACAAGAGAGTCTGCCGGACCCAGTCCCGGAACAGACATACCACCTCCACCGCTACCTCCACGGCATAGCCGAGGGCCAGGCCGAGATCGCGAGGGAGTCAGCCCTCCCGCTCGAGAGCAACCTCGACCTCGCGGGTGCCATCGACTTCCGCAAGGGCTGCTACGTCGGCCAGGAGCTGACGATCCGCACAAAACATCGCGGCGTCGTGCGCAAGCGCATCCTGCCGTGCATGCTGTATCCGTCTTCTCAAGATACGCCGCCGCCGGCGAAGCTCGAGTATCGACCGCCGTCTGAAGGAGAAATCGATGCGTCGACGGTGCCGGCTGAGACGAGTATAGGCCGGGTCGGGCGGAAGGGGCGGAGCGCGGGCAAGTGGTTGAGGGGGGTTGGGAACGTCGGGCTCGCGCTGTGTCGGCTCGAGATCATGACGGATGTTGTGTTGCCTGGGGAGGGTGCGGCGGGGGCGTATCAGGAGGGGGATGAGTTTGTTGTTGATGCTGGGGAGGGTGGTGGTGGTGGTGGGCAGGTCAAGATTAAGGCTTTTGTGCCCGGGTGGATGAGGGATGGGTTGGCGGTTGGTGTGTGATGGACATGTATAATAAGATGAGGGCGGTCATCATCCCCAGTAGTCGGGCTCAGTGTATCTACGCATAGACGATTGTCTATTGTATCATGAATGTATCATCAACCACCTCGAGAACCTCAGCAGATCACAGTTAACAAAAGCATATTATACAGTGAACAAGTCCATGTCTAAACAAGAGTATCACTATTTTTCGTCTTGGATCATAAACAGGAAATCACGGCCCCGTCACAGCAGCAGCAGCAGCAGCCTCCTCCTCCGCCCGCCGCCGCTTCTCCTCGTCGCGCTTCGCCTGGGCCGCTTTCAACCGCGCCATGGTAGCCGCAAATCTACTCTGCTGGCCCTGGCTCTGCGTCGGTCCCGAGTCAGCGGTGGTGGTGGCCGGTGGTGGCCGGTGAGGGATCGACGTCGACGTCGACGATGACGGCTGTTCTGCTTCTGCGGCGGCGGCGGCGGTGGTGGTGGTGGTCGTCGTCGTCCTCGTCGTGGTGGTGGTGGCGGTAGTAGTAGGTCCAGCTTGCTTCAACGCGTCAGCCTCTGCCGTCGTGCTATGAGATGGGACTTCTTGTTCATGATGTGCTTCTTCTTGGCTTGTTTTATCCGCCTTCTTCGCCTTCTTCGCCTTCTTGGCCGCCCTGCGCTCCTTATTCTCCCTGATCTTGCGTTCGAGCTCGGCGATGCGTTGGTCGTAGTCACCGTCTTCTTCTCCGGCCGGTTTCTCTTGTTGTGGTGGTCGTGCCTCCAACGGTTCAGACGCCGTCTCTTCCTCGGCTTGGTTCTTCGGCGGCTGCGGTGGTGTTGGTGTTGCTCCTCCCTCGGACTTGTCCGTCGCTGTAACCCCCTCTCCTTTTGATGATGGTTTCTTCTTTCCTGCATCGTTTTCTTCTTCCTCCCTCGCCGCCAACCTCTCCCGCTCCTCGGCCTCCCTCATCAACCGTCTCCTCTCCTCCATCCGCGCCCGCCCCCTAGCCGCCATAGCCTCCCTCTCGGGATCTTTCTCGGGTTCGTCCTCCTCCGCCGTCCTCGCCCGTTTACGTCGCGCCGCCTCGTTCTCGCGCTGCTCCAGCTCCTCGACCAGCTTGCGTCTCCTCGCGCTCATCATATCCCGCTGCGCGCGCTGTTGGAGGACCGCACGCATGGCGTCGTCGTACGCGCGCCGCGCATCCGGGTTGGTCAGGACATCGCGCGCGCGCTCGAGACGCTCGTACAGCGCCGGGTCGTAGGCGTCGCCCGTCTTGTCGGGGTGTGCCGTCAGCGCCTTCTTGCGGAAGGCGCGCCGGATGTCGGATTCTGAGGCTGTTGCGTCTGTGGCGAGCAGCGCGAAGAGGTCGTCGCCGCGCGCGCCGGCGTCGCGGGCGTAGGCTAGGAGATCGTTGTCCATTATTGTTGCTGTTGCTGTAGTTGTTGTTTGGATGTGGTGGGTTGGGGGTGGGAAGTGGGCTGTCGTTGATGGTGGGAAAATATTGGGGATGATGACCCTGTAAGGCATGTGCAAGGCTTGCCCCATTTGTAGGGTATATTTCAGACACAAGCCTTGCGCAAGCCTAAGCCTTGTGAGCCCTTGCAGCCCCTGTAGAAAAATCCACTGCAACGAGCCCTTTAATGAAGTGTGTTGCAAATGCATCTACGGTACTGTTAACTAGCCTGCTAAGGCCCTATACTACTACTACGGTTGTAATGGCTGTGGTGATGGCGCTGGTGATGGCGCTGGTGACCTGCAGTCCTGGGGAACCTACCTACCTACCTACCTCATCTGGGAATCTACGCTCCTAGAAATCCACTGTCCTGGTGATGGTCCTGGCAATGGTCCTGGTCCTGGGGCCCTTTGGACTTAGAAAAAGTTCTTCTGCGTGCGTGCTTGCGTGCGCGTGTGGGTGGCTTGGGCGCTCTTTCCCTTACACAAGCCAGCTCTTTCCATTTTTGCAACTATCGCCAGTTACGATAAGAAATCCGAGCTTATCCAGCCCTTACAAGCCTTCGGCCCTCGTGGCAAGTCCTGTGCAAGGCTTCTGCAAGGCCTCTGGAAGGCTTAGCATAGGTACCTGGGCAAGGCTTCTATCGTGCCACATGTGAAAATGTATTTTTCGATTTGTTTAGGTAGTACATTTGGTGGAGCATACAGGCTGTTGGTCACAACATCAGGTATCCAACCAAAACGACTTGACTTTGCAACCCGTTTGCTCCTCCACATAATCACGGGGCGGTCTTCATCCGACTTGACCCCATACATTCAAATCTCACTATTCTACGTGCCGTATCCAAAAGGATCACAAACTCTTCAACTCAGAGAACATACATAGAAGCTAGTAAGTTGCCGCCAACCTCTGCACCAGATACTCCCCGCTGTTGATGCCCGCGTACTTCTTATCCGCCTCGGTGGCATACGTCCCCGGAATAGCCTCGATGAAGTCCTTGAAGTTGGGATTACAAAAGTACCTGTTCAACAGTCAGCATCTCATCTATCATCTCATCACTGATTAAAACTCACGCAATGCTGTACCGCGGCGGATACACATCCCCCCCTTCCTCATCATGAGGCGGCTCGACAACGCGGTGAATCGTGCTCTTGATAGTATCATTGCTCCACCGCGCCAGCAAATCTCCCGCGTTGACCACACAAGTATCCTCGATCGGCGTCGCGTCGACAAACTTGCCCGTCGGACTCTTCACCTGCAGCCCGCCCCTTGAGTCCTGGAACAGCAGCGTGATGCTGCCATAGTCCGAGTGCTCACCGGCCCTCACCTGTCCGGGGTTGATCTGAAAGACCTTCTTGTCGACGGCCGGATAGTGCAGCAGACGCAGCGTGTTATCGCCGACGTCGACAAACCGGTCAAAAAACCCAGCGTCGTCCAGACCCATACCGACGGCGATGGCCCGCATGACCTCGACGTGCAGCGCCTTGCACTCGTCGAAGAAGTCGAGCATGGTGCGCTTAAAACCGACCAGCTCGCCCGCCTCGTGCGGCCACTGGTTCGGGTGGCCCGGCTCGTCGTCGCGGCCGATCTCGAAGCTCTCCTTGATGTCGGGCGCCGCCTGGCGCATCTTGTCGACTTCGGCCATGTCTGTTAGCTGCGTGACTTTCTCGCGGCCGGGCGCCGAGTAGCCTCGGTTGGCCTCGGGCGTCGTCCAGGCGTATGCCATCTTGTCGGCTGTGGGGAGACGGAAGAGCTTGGCTGAGGTGTTGAAGACGTGGGCGCGGGTGGAGGCCGTTATAGGGATGTTTTTGAGGTAGATGAAGCCGGCTGTCTGGAAGCCGGCGAGGATGGCCTTGGCTGTGGCCAGTTTTTGGTCCTCGTCTCCATGGAGGAATTTGTCAAAGTCGATGAGCTGGTTTATCAGTCCAGGTTCATGACAATACAGTGTAAGACATACCGGGATGAGAAGCCCATCACCTTGAACTGCTGCCTTTTCCATGTCGGTGTATAAGTCGAGTAAGAGAAGCGGTTAAGGGGTCGTTTACGGGTGGACGTTATCTGTGTGTCTCTGGGCTCTTTGTTCTCGCCGGTCGGAAACACGGACAGCCAAGGGAAGCCGAAAACAAACAAGACATCAGTCTTGAATACTGTCCAATGTCTCAGTCGTCCTTATAGCTGCTGTCCAACATGGGCAGCGCCGATAAGGTCGAGCTCGCGCGATAAGATGCGGGGGAGCTGTAACCCTCACGGCCGTCCGATTCGGGTAGGTAGCTATGCATGAGGTATACATACCTGCCCCTCCATCACAGTGTTATACTCAACTTCATTCCCCGAACTGTCAACTTGTCCAGGAACCCAAGTGACAACTAGCCAAAATGCCAAAAGTAGTCGACATCCACACCCACATGTACCCGCCCGAGTACATCCGCCTCCTGAAGTCTCGCTCAGCCATCCCGCTGGTCCGCTCATTCCCCGGCGCCCCCGACCCACGCCTCGTCTTGTTATCTGCCGAAGTCCCCTTGCTCGAGAAGCACGAGGAGGACCAACAGAACCAAAAAGATGAGAACCTCCCGCTCCCCGGCCGGCCCTTGACGCGCCACTTCTCCTCGCTCGACCAGAAGCTACACTTCATGGACACGCACGGCATCGATATCTCCGTTGTCTCTCTGGCCAACCCCTGGCTGGACTTTCTGCCAGGATCTGAAGCCGGAGATATCGCGCAGTCGATCAACAATGAATTCTCAGAGATGTGTGCCCGACATCCGGGACGGTTATATTTCTTTGCTGCGTTGCGTGTGTACCCTCCCCCTCCCCTGTTCCCTCCCGTTCCCCCTTCAAAAAGGGGTAGGTACTAACATATATACCCATCCAAAAGCCCTAACCTCCCCCCTCCCAACAATCCAATCCGCCATCACCCACGCCTCCTCCCTCCCCCACTGCCGCGGCATAATCCTAGGAACCTCAGGCCTAGGCGCCGGCCTAGACGACCCCTCGCTCCTCCCCATCCTGACCCTCCTAGCCTCCTCCAACCTCCCCATCTTCTTACATCCGCACTACGGCCTCCCCAACTCGGTCTACGGCCCCCGCGCCGCGCAGGGCGAGTACGGCCACGTGCTCCCGCTGGCCCTGGGCTTCCCCGTCGAGACCACCATCGCGCTCGCGCGCATGTTCCTCGCCGGCGTTTTTGAACAAGTCCCGGACCTGAAAATCATCCTGGCCCACAGCGGGGGCACGCTTCCCTTCCTCGCCGGCCGGATCGAGAGCTGTATTCTGCATGATGGGTATCTCGTGTCTTCTGAGGGGGGCAGAGTGAACAGAACGGAAAGGAGGACGCTCTGGGACGTGCTGAGGACGCAGATTTATCTGGATGCCGTTGTGTATTCGGCTGTTGGGCTGAGGGCGGCGGTCGAGGCGGCGGGCGGGGCGGATCGGCTCATGTTTGGGACGGATCATCCTTTCTTTCCGCCGGTTGGGGGGGAGGCTGGGGATGAGGATGGGGAGTGGGAGAGTGTTGGGCTTAATGTTGAAGCTGTGAAAGGGGGCCTGGATGGGGATGATGAGAAAGTTGCGGGGGTCATGGGGGAGAATGCGGTTAGGGTGTTGAGGTTGGAGGGGGAGTGATTTTGTTCGTAGTGTAGAGGATGATATTGATGAGGTGACTGGATACAATGATGAGGTGACTGATACAACAGAAAGACAAAAAGGGTCACATACGGTTTCTCGTAACAACCGGTTTATGCAGTTTGCTCTTGATCTTGCACCGTAAAAAAGCCCAAACTCCCACACAATAAGGGGTAACCGGTCTCTCTATGCAATCGCTGGTTTCTGCAGTTTATATCTCGAGGCAAGAGGCATAGATCACGCAGCCCGCAGCTTGACCTTGCCCTTCTTCCTCTTACCCCCGACCTCCCTGTGCTCCTCCACCTCCAACAACGCCTCCCGCTTCTTCTCGCCCACCAGCTTGAGCGCATCCCGCACCACGCGCGTCTCAAGGTTCACACCCTCCTCCGCCCACGCCTCCATCTTCCGCCCCACGCGCTCCTCAATGGCAAGCACCAGATCCACATCCCGCTGTCCGACAAACGTGACAGCATCGCCCTTACGCCCCGCACGCGCGGTACGACCGACGCGGTGTATGTAGTCGTCCGGGTCCCGGGGGATGTCGTAATTAATCACCAGCTTGACCTCGGGGATATCGAGACCGCGGGCGGCCACGTCGGTGGCGACGAGGATACGGGCAGCTGATGCGCGGAAGCGGCCCAGGTTGTCGATGCGCTGGCGCTGCGGTAGTTTTGAGTGCAGTGCCGTGACGCGGTGGTCGAGCAGCCGGAGCAGGTGATGGAGAAAATCGGCCGTCGCTGTGCGGTTACAGAAAATGATGGCAGACTTGTCGACATTGGCCGGGGTCAGGAGGAACATGTGCAGGTAGTGTTCGCGGTGCGTGACGGGCACCTGCAGGTGCATCTGGTTCAGCGTCGACGGGATGGCCAGCTGCTGCGTGTCGACCTCGATCGAGAAGACTGGTTCCCGGCCGGGCTGCCGCGGCATGCTCTTGAGCGCACGCACCTCGGGCGTCATCGTGGCTGTAAATAGGAGCGTCTGTCGCTCGGCCGGCGGCGGGAGTACCGACAGACATTCCTCAACGTCTGGCAGCATACTACCGACGGCGCCGTTGGCGAGAAGCCGATCAGCCTCGTCGAGAACCACAAAGCGGACTCGCCGCAGGCCGCAAATCGTGTCTTCGCCCGATGTGCGGATGTGGTCGGCGAGCCGCCCGGGGGTGGCAATCACCACATGGGGCCGTTGAGCAAGGGCGATAGCTTGCGGCCGCATGTCCGAACCCCCCGTGATCAGGATTGCCTTGAGGGACTGGGGCGACGAGATGGCCTTGAACTGCTCGTATATCTGGAGGGCCAATTCTCTGATACAATGTTAGACTAACATAAACAGAAGGATAGGGGCACAGTACCGAGTAGGGGTCAAAACAACGGCAAATATGGCCGATGGGTTTTCGGCCCATTTTTGCAAAATCGGCACAGCAAAGGCCACCGTCTTTCCGGAACCGGTTCGGCTTCCACCGATACAGTCCCGGCCCTTGAGAATCTCCGGGATGCTGGCCTTCTGAATACCCGTCGGCCGCTTGATGGCCATGTTGGACAGGGACTGGACGAGCCATGGCCGGACCCCCAGCGAGTCGAAGGTCGTATCGGCATGAAGCGGCGCCGTGACGCCGCCGGTAGGTTCCGAGAGACTGGCCTCCTGCTTGGCCTCCTTCTTCGTTTCAAGAGCACGCCTCACGCGTGATGGGACGTTGAATGCAGACTTGAAGACGACACCGGGTTGGTCTGCGGTCTTGGATGTGGTCTCCTCGGGCGACATCCGGCGCCGCTTTCGAGGCCCGGCATCGTCTAGCGAATCCGAATCGGAAGCCGACCCGAGGCTCTGGTCGTCATGATCCCCTGTCGATTCCGATTCCGATGCCGACTGTGATGGCAACACATCGCTTTCGACGTCTTGCAATTGCTCATCAACGGCTCCCTTTCCCCTGGCCCTTGCAGCCACAACCGACGGCATGACGACGACTATGCACTCCCGTTTTAGTCCAAGCCGTTGACGATTTGCTGGGTCGAATGGGCGGGAAATTGTCAGCCAATTTCGACCTCCAAGCGGTTTGTGGCAAGCTTGGTCCTGCAACTTTTTTTTTTGAGCCCGCCAAAGATGGCCTGCGATCTGAAAATAAGGTGGGGACATCTGGTGCGTCAAACGGGCAAATGAAACGACCTGAAGCGCTGGCCAACTGCAGCAGGGGTCTCGGCGCTTAATCAACTCCAGATTCTGATCCCTGCGCGACTGGGACCCTCTGGGCGCTTACCCGTGTCGATCGCTGGTCAGAGCAGCAGCCCACCAAGTGCCCCTCCTGCCAACTTGCAACCTGCTTGAATCACAGTCGCTCAATCAGCGCGACAGCCAACAACCGCAACCACAATCCAGCCTCGTGCCCGTCATGTCAATGCACATTCGCCCGGCCACCGACACCACTGGAGGCGAGATGTGATCGCAACCCCTCTCGTGGCGTCCACGCCAGCCAGTGGATGCATGCCGCAGGAGCATCACGAACCATGAGGGGAATAGCTCGGCAGGCAAACTTGCCGACCTCTTCTTCGTCACTGCTCAGGAAATGTCGTCCGAGCATGCATCAGCCTTTCCGACGTGGCTCCTCAGACTTCGCCCGACATTGTCCCATGGACCCCAAACCGCCCCCAACGGTGGTTGAGGCGAGGGGGAAGTACGTATGTAGAAGCAGGGTACCGGTGCAGTACGGAAACCACACCCGACACGACAAAATCAGGTTGGCGTTAAACGTTATCTTCAACTCGGGCACACCGTCGGTACAGTGCTTTAAATCGTACCGGATCCCCCATAGGACGTGATAACGCCCCGCCGCCGCTGTGTTACCCAAAGCAATGCGTCAGTCAGCCTGTGGAGGCTCGGTGAAATTGACCGTCTCTCACGTCAGTCCTGGACAATTAGCATAGATATATCTCGGCGACAAAGCAGGTCGGATACCGGTATCGACATAGTAACTGGGATTCTGGCAATATTCCTACCTGCTGTCAGGCATATTCGGCGGGTGACAGGAACTGGCCGAGGATTCAGCATCCAGGCCATAGCATCGAGCCTAACATCCACACTTTATGGATAAGCTACCGCGCTACTTAGTTAGCATCAAGCTGTCTGTGGGTGTCCTGCGTGTCCTTGCGAGTGATTGCACACCCACCGTGACCAGTGACAAGCCTGGGCGAAAGGTGAAGGCGCCGGCGCGAGAGCTGTGATCGCCAGCCCCTCGTTTGTTTGCCCTCTTGTTGGCTGCCCTCTGACTTCGTTTAGGTAAGGTGACGTTGCGTGGGAAGTGACAATTGAACGGCCGGCCACCTCTCCGGTGCTCAAAGTCCTGGAAGGGAAGGACTCGAGAGGGGCAAAGTCGACCCCGATCAGGCAAGCCACAGGCCAGCCAGTCACCGAGTCCAGGTGTCGGAAAGGCCTTTGATCTTCCGCGCCCCGCCCTTTGGTCTGGTCTGGCTGGGCGGGATGTCCTGGAGCATTCGCATTGGCCAGCTCCCGGAACCCCTCAGTCACCTGGGAGGATTGCCAGGCGAGCCAGGGAGCCCTGAAGCTGGCAAGCAGCGGGCGACAGGCGACATCCCCCGACCAGCCCAGCCCAGCGTTTAAGTAAATTCCAAATCCCCCACCTGCATCTTGATTCACCACGCCCAACATCTGCCGATTGTGTGTTTCTCTCTCGACGACGCCGGCGCCGACGACCGTAACTACGCCCAGCTCTTGCCCATCGATTCAGCCCGACAGACGACGACGCCTGCCTTGAACGCGCGAGGCAAACGGACGACGCTCGACCCCGACGCCCGACGTGCATCCGGGTTGCTGCTGGTCAACGCACCTATCTGCTGTTGCACCACGGACGGCTTCTGCTTCGATCCCGCTTGCGACCTGCATCGGCCCCAAGACGGCCGCTCGAGTCAGCTTGTCACTTCGGCCCTATTATTTCTACAAGCTCCCACTCAGCTTGCCCGCAGCCATTCCTCGAGCAGACATATTGCATCGCATCGTGTCGTCCACCTCTAGCTTTCGCTAGCTTCAGGACGCCTGCTTAGGCCGGTTTCCAGGAGCAGTCAACGGCAACTGAACGAATAGTTCTGTGCTAGGCCACGCCTCTAGGCCATGGCCGACTCCGGGAATCAGAGCAGCGACTCCGCTGCGTCTCGGGTATGAAAACAATTCCCTTACTACGTCTCCTTTGTCGTCGTGATCCTACCCCAAAATGCCCCAGCTAGTGTCTCAACTGCTCCCCGCCCCGCTTCTTCTCCCGACAACTCATCAAACAAGCCGTCACGCAATCAAGACGCTTCTTCGTAGCCATGAGTATGGAACTCACTGACACTCGCTGTGACTATCCAGCCCGACCAATCCTCCACGCCGGTTCCCACCATGTCGGCTCCCACCCCAATCCTCCGGCCGCCGATGGGTCGACCGGGCCGAGCACCCCGTCTCGGACTCGCCATCCCCCCGTCCCCCAATGTGAAGGCGGTTGGCAACTCGGGCGCCGTCTCGGGCCGGCCGTCATTGCCCGTGCTCCATCTCGCCACCCCCCAGGGCAGCACGACGGTCCCACATGAGCAACAGCCGGGTCGTCCGTCGATCCAGGGCATGAGCGCAAGCGGTGGCAGCGAGAGCAGCGCCGCTCATAGTAGGAGTGGTAGCTTCGGTCCCCTTGACGGCCGCGGCAGCATTCCCACCAGCGCCGGGTCTCAGTATAGCGCCCTCTCCTTTGCCAGCACGTACGGCATCGGGTCTAATAATGCAAGGAACCACGGGACTCCAGATCCCGTCTCTGCCGTTGGCTCCATCTACTCCAATGCAAGCGAAGGTCTCGGGGGTACTGATATGGAGCGGGAGGGGAGCGTGCGTGCGCTGCTAGAGGGTTTCGATAATCTCGCCCTGGAAAAGGCGAGGACGCTAGACGTCGGAGAGCTCGACGATGAGGGGTGGCGGATCGCCAGCCTCGAAAAACGGATCGTTGAGCTAGGGTCGCTCGGTGAAGGCGCTGGAGGCGCTGTAACGAGGTGTAAGCTCAAGGGGGGGGAAACAGTATTCGCGCTCAAGGTACGTGTGCAAGTGAGATCCAAGACAGAGTCTGCTAACACAGTTTCAGATTATCACGGCAAACCCAGATCCGGATGTGAAGAAACAGATATTCCGTGAACTCGGGTTTAACAAGGAGTGCGATAATCCATATATCTGCCGCTATTACGGTGCCTGGCTCGATCCCTCCACGGCTACTATTAGTATCGCCATGGAATTCTGCGAAGGCGGATCTCTTGACAGCATCTACAAGGAAGTCAAGAAGCTCGGTGGTCGGACGGGCGAGAAGGTTTTGGGCAAGATTGCCGAGGCTGTGCTTCATGGTTTGACCTACCTTCACAGCAAGAAGATCATCCACCGCGACATCAAGCCGAGCAACATCCTCCTCTGCCGCAACGGCGATGTCAAACTGTGCGACTTTGGCGTGTCTGGTGATTTCGGCACTAAGGGCGAGGCCAACACATTCATCGGCACGAGTTATTATATGGCACCCGAACGTATTACAGGCCAAACCTACACTATCACGTCGGATGTCTGGTCTACTGGGGTTACATTGCTGGAAGTTGCCCAGCACCGCTTCCCCTTCCCTGCCGACGGCACCGAGGCGCAGCCTCGGGCCAATCTGATCGATCTTCTGACCTTTATCGTCCGCCAGCCCATTCCCAAGCTCAAGGACGAACCCGACGCCCGCATTTTCTGGAGTGATAATTTCAAGTATTTTATCCAGGCCTGGTATGTATTTTCTTTGTCTGGTGCTGCAAAGTCCGCTAATTTTGGAAAGTCTCGAGAAGGAAGGGAGTCGCCGAGCCACTCCCTGGCGTATGCTGGAACACCCCTGGATGCTTGAGATGCGACCGAAGCGTGTCAATATGAGAAAGTATCTGTCGCAAGTATGGGGATGGGACGACCAACCAGCAGCAGAAGAACCGGAGGCCTAGATGCGTGCTGGCGGTCTCAACATTTGTTATGGCTTCACGGTTGAGAATTCAGCGAGTATAAGAATATTCCTAGCGATTGGATGATTTAGTCACGGGACGGATTCTACCCAGCGCTTACCAAGATGCGGAGGTGAAATACGCGACATAGGATGGTATCAGTCACTTGAGATTGGCTCTCGCACAAAGACTGGGTCGGGCTGCGAGGTCCGACGAAACGTGGGGTTTGTGGTTTTGGGTATATCGCCAGAAGACAAGTCTGGGAAAAGCGGCAGTTTATGAAGCAAGAAAGTTTCGATGTTCTGTATAATACAATCCTTTGATTGTTAGGACAATGACTATTCAAGTATGATGAGTATGCGGTACTGTCCTAGGAAGATGCCCTGAATCATGATGATTATGACACAACACGTTCAATGTCTCGACTGCAGTTAGTTGGAGACTTGGGCCAGATAAATATGATCAGCTTCATGGAGTACTACGACTCCTCAGGAGATTATGCGCCATGCTTGCATCTTCACGGCCGCTTCAAAAGTGATTATTGGTTGTATCTCCCAATAAGACGTCATGACGGCCAGCCAGCTCCATCTCACATCTGCCGCCTTACAGACCCGCAAGATGGTCCAGGCCTGGGAAGGATAGGTCTTATTGGCGGTGTTGTAATGCTAGGAGATGATGAGAGGGTGTAAGTAGATTTGCGGCAAACAAGCAGTCTTGTCACCGATTTCTGACTACGAGTCCCTCCCGGTGTATATATATCTACGAAACAAACAAGCGGGTGACAACATTATGTTGTCTATTTTCTGGTTTACGTATTTCCACCGTGTCACAGGCACATATTGATACGAGTTTACTTTTATCACTGGAAAGCCGTCGTTATCACATCGGAACGGCTGTTTGTTTTTTTGTCGCCATTCCACAAGGCACAAGGCGCACAGAACCGCCGTATTCACACAAACACAAGCAACGGGGATAGCAAACTGCAGCATATACGATTGCAATTCATCCAGCTATACGGGTCAGGGGTATCGTAAACTCCAAATGCTCCCAGGTACCATCCATCCGTCCGTATCTAAACGCCCGAAATGACTAATTGAGCAGGAGAAAGCCAGAGAAGCAAAACCATTATGCGCCTGCTCGCCCATCTATCCCAGCCCTGACGAAGTATGCTCTATAGGTGTACTGTCGAATCGTTTGATCGCTGTGCGATCCCAATGCTGCAATACTCTCGGTGCTCTGTCGTCCCAAAATACTGTACAAACTTGAATATCTGGGGTGGATTCTCCAAAGATGGTTCGGAATGAATCTCCAACAGCCCAGTATGTCGCATCTCGGTTAGATGGCGCGCATCTGATCCTCGGTGGTGGTGCCCATCAGCTCGCGGAGGACGACTGTGGCATAGTTGCTGGTCTTAAGCTGGAACTTAAGGATCACAGCAATCTTCTTCGCCGAAGGATTGTTGATCAGCTCGTGGCTGAAGTCATTGGACGAATGGATAGGATTCTCCGAAGGCTTGCAGAACGTAGGCAAAACGATCTTGCCAATCTTGGTGACAACGGGAGTCTCCTTCACCTTCGTCTTGTCGTCAGGCCCTTTCGCTGCCGAAGGAGCATGTCTGCTCGCCTTCAACTCACAAATGGACTTTGTCGGGGTGGGAGCCTGGGCGCTCGGAACCAAGCCACCGTACCAGCCGTGAGGGTCCTCGACCGACACTTTCGGCACATCCCGTTCAGGGGTGGACCGCTTCTCTGGGCTGGCAGAGGTGGAAGCCGGTTTGGCCGCAACTTTGGTGGGCGAGACCAACGGGGCACCACCTCCGCCAACGTTCGCTCCAATGCTATCCGTCTCAGCAGTCTCCACGGTCTCCTTGACAGTCTCCTGGTGCCGCGCGAGCTTAACGCGCTTTGAGCTGGCATCGAGGCCTGTCTGAGCCCATGTATCCCGCATAGTGATAGTGCCGTCGGTAGGGGGCGATTGAGTGGCGCGACGACGACGGCTTTCATCCATCAGCCCGTCATAGTAGCTAGCGTTCTTGGAGAAATCGGCCCAACGTGAAGCCGTCGGTGTGGCCTTTGGGGCGGGCGAAGCCGAAAGGCGTGGCGCAGGCGAAGCGGAAGAGCGCTGGTTAGCCTGGGATCTCTTCATTGCCTTGTTGTGCATGCAAAAATCTAGGTCGGTTGGGTACATCTGCTCTGTGTCGTCCGAGTAGAGCCGAATGGCGAACTCGGGCTCCGAGATAAATCGTCCAAGAAGATGACGATAGCTGCCGCTGAGGCTGAAATCCTTCTTCTTGCGACGCATGTCGTATGGGCTAAGAGCGCCGTTCTGCTCCATTCCCATGAATGTGACATAAAATTCGCCAATGTCATTCTGAGGATAGACAACGTCATATCCAGGGGTCGGAAGAACCACGTCGAAGATGGTGTACTTGCCGCTGGCCACATCTTCCGCGGTCAGAGGTTTGGCCTGGGCGTAAAAGCTGCCCTCTTCTGTTGAGTCCTGATACAACTCGACGTCGTCCGCAAAGTTGCTCAACTCTTTGCCATCTTGGCCGTCCACCATAACCAGATCTCCGACAACGACCTTGTTGCCATACTTGGACCAGCGCTCACTGGCGACATGGTTCCATACGTAGGACTGATACGCATGGATATACATCATGCGCATACCGCGGGTGATGCTCAGGATCGCTCCCATGAAATCATTAGGGTTCTTGCCGAGGTGCTGAATGATAGCGGCCTCGGAGCTGAATCGCTTGGGGAGCATTTCGAGGGCTTTCTGCGCGTTCTTAGTCATATTCCACGCCGTAATAGCCCTGGCGCGCTCAAAGTCGTCGCGATTGCTCTCTGCAGCAGGCCCATTGCCTTGCGGGACCTTGTGCTCAAGAATGTCGACCACATACTGCTCATCGACGTGGAGAATATCGCTGATGACGCTCTCGAACTGGTCTTTGAGAATCTTCATGCCCAGCAAATGGGTACCGATGCTATAGGTACCAAATCGCTGTAGACCAAAGTAGTTGAGATAGCCACGGTGCTGAAGATAAGCAAGTCCGGTCTCGAGCGAAGACTGTATCATCTTCAGCTGGTCCGCCATTGTCATAGGCCTGGGGTTCAGAGGCTGGCAGTTCTTGAGGGTGATGATGAATTCGTTGCCGCCATGTTGGCCGAGCTGGAGAGGGGCTTTGCAATATTTGAAGTCGCCGACCTTAAGATTCGGGAGGCGAGAGTTGATCCAGATAAGATTGTTAGCACGCTGGCGGAACACACTGATGCGCTGTGTGGTACCGGCACGACGATCCTTGGTTCCTGCAAAACCGAAATTCGTCGCCTTGATCTTGAGGAGGCGTGCCAGTGTATTCACAGCATCCATCGTATCTTTATTCTCCTTGTAGACCGTGAAATGAAGATACTCGCCGCCGAGTTGGCCGAAACTCTTGTTTTGCTCACGGTTGCCATTGCGGCGAGAGCCCTGTCCTTGATTCTGCTGACGGCTATTGACGGTCGGCTTGGAAGGCATAGCGGTGATGACACCTGTGCTGTTTGCAACAGTCTCAATGCGGCTCTCAAAGACGCGGCGGATTTCCTAGAAAAAGAATAATCAGCGTTGATCATATTTTTGCGGGGAAGCGTGAAACGAACCTGATGGACGACTACGCGCTGGGATCTGTCGTTGATAGGATCGAAGACAACACTACGCGAATCGATGGGAATGTTCTTCTTGCCTTGAATATTCTCGTCAAGTTGAATCAGCTTCATGGCGGTGGTCTTGCCGAGAAGAGCCTCCAAGGCCTCCCGGTCGGCGATGGAAACTGTCTTCAACTCTGGCTGAGGGGCGGCCGGCAGGTTTCTATTGCTATTCGGACCGGCGGTGATCAGGTTACGACCATTGTTCGCACCATTGTTCGCACCGTTCCGACCAGTGTGAACCGACGTGGCATTGCGAGGATTGCTCAAGCGGAACTGCTGTGCCTGATGAGAAAGGTTAGAAAGTTCCACGTTGTGTGAAAGGTCAAGGTAAGACATACTAGTTTCTCTTGCTCCTCATCAACTTCAAAATCGCGAAGGTGAATAACCACACCATCCTTTCCAATTTCGTATACAAGGAAGTCGGTATATCTAGATGAGCATTAGCCAAGCCAGACAGAAGCACACAAGAGAAACTGGTCGGCGTCAAGCCATGATCTCATCTTCTCGCCCGATCGGCGACATATCATTGGTGCGGGGCAAGGATGGTATTGTATAGATAGAAGGGGTGCGACCGAGCAAGCCGCTGGTCCGCGATCGAGAAAGGAGGAAACGTACCGCTTGCGGATATCACCAATCCAGGCAAAGAAGATGGGAGTGCAACGCTGGGTGATACCCAGACTGCGTTCGCTTGCGGCGCGCACCGCGGGGAGATGGCCCTCGCGACGAGCCATGATGGAGGATGGAGAATGGGGAAGTGGTAAGTTGTAAGTGGTAAGTGGGAAAGCGAGAAGTGGGATGTAGGAAGTGGTAATGGAATGGGAATATGTAGGAAAGGAATTCCCAGAAGGCAGGGCGCGACTGGTTCAGACGATTACAACTGCGATGGTATGGGCAGAAGTAGTCGCTGTGGTGGATGAAACCTCGAGGAGGAGCGCGCGTGGTGAATTGGGGAAGGAAGGAAGAGTAGAAGGAAATCGGAGGAAGAGGGGATTTAATAAGAAAGGGAACCAGAGAAGCTTGTCAGCGCAGTCGGAACCATGCGCAGTTGCAACTTTCGTGGTTGGGTTGAAAGTTGGTGAAGGTACGAGGAAGGAAAGAAGAGGGAAGGTATTGTTTGGAAGCTGCCCTCGATTTGATAGCGGGGTTCCAAAATTTTGGAGCTTTGGCCAACTGCTAGTGGCAGAATCGCGGGGCTCCCTCACCGCCCTGCGCTGGTAACTCCGATGATTGGGCAATGCAGCCAGGGGCACTCCACAGCGCTCCACATAGCTCCGCAGTAGACAACGACCCTGCGCCGCCTGGTCGCAGGGACAATAGTCACAATAGCCACAATAGCGGACAATAGCAGAGGCATTCATGGTCGGAGAATAGTAGGCTACCCACTAATGAATGCTGCAAGCAAAGACTGTTTAAAATAGGAAAACCAAGGTATATTGCAGGTAATCGAAGAAACATCAGAAGACATGAGATGAACCGTGACACGGGAACCTGCCGGAGGCTCGAAGATGCAGATGCCCCTCCCCAGTGCTTTTCGAGTATCTGGCTTACCTCGAATTCCGCCTGGGTTAAACCTCGAGGGCGACGGCGACAACATTCCTAGTCTGGCAATCTGGGTATCCGCCCATCATCATCACGCGTTCGCGGATTTTTCAATGCACCCAAACTTGACAGCGGAAACCAGTGTGATCCTAGCCCCGTCGAACAACTTCTCGGCACGCTTTCGCCCGACTCCGGCACTGGCACTTTTAGTCGCAGACTGGAATCCTATTATCTGATCTATGAGAGCAGCAGCTCAAGTTCCAGAAGCGACGGTCTGGTAACAGCGGCACGGGTAGATCTTTTCTCAGAAGAGTGGGGGGAAGGCAACGAGACGAACTCCCTCCCTACAGGCAAAATACACATCAAACCACCACCGCTAATACCCGAGATCAAGTAGGATATCTGCGCTCAGACGCTGCACAATAAATTCTAGACTCTGGCAGATGTGTGGAAGAGCAGCAACCCTCCCGTGTTCATCTAGAAGGTCGGTAGATTTTCATGAATCAGACAGGCCTATCGGTAGACAAGAAGAGGGCAATCGATGGGGTCGATGGGGAGGAGACAAGACCTCAAAACTGTCCTGCAATTCTAGAAGCTCATAGGTTAAAAATTCCTGCGGCACGACCTGTTTGAGTCTCTTCGCCGTTGGTTGGACTGGTCCAATTTCATGCGTCGCCAGATGCCACGCTGTGACGAATGGCCATCGAGAGCGCCTCTGGGACCGTTGCCGCTCCATAACTCTGGATCGCTTGGAGTGAGAGATGGAAATGAGGGCGGCTTGATCATGCTCAGAGAAAATGTGCACCAAATTTGGTTATCGTAGAACTAAAGAGCTCAGCATCAGCATCGCGAGCACCCCATTAGGATTTAGACGGTAGGCAGATCGACGGATTCGCCATCCACAGCAACACTCCATCCCACCATGGATCACCACCGACCTGCATCCGTCCAGCGCGGAGCTGCGGCCGTAGACCAGATGCATGAACAAGCAAATGGGGCTGGGGCGGCGTGCTGCAGGGTCGCCGCTCGGCGAGGACACCGAGGAGGTCGGACTGTGAATGTGATTCGCAGATGGGACGGTGCAGGAGGTGTGGATGCGAGGCCCAGAGGATGCATCGTAAGGTACAGTTGCGTTTCAGCTTCGAGGCTGTATGCGACTGACAGCCCCTCGGCCGGTAGGTGAAGTACCTATTCCGGCTGGGCATGAATGATCCGTATAAACCGGCGCTTGTCGCTGCCACAAGAGCGTGGGCTGCAAGCTCTATTTCTTGGTCTCGCTCTTGTGTCGAAAAATAGTCGATGTCTTGATTCCAGACCAACAAACAGCAAGTGTCCTGAGGAACAAATCCAGGACCCCAGAAACATTAACTATCGGGCGTTATCGATAGCCGCTGCAGCCCAGCCACTAGAAGGACGCCATGGAAGCAGTGCCGGGAGTGGGGCCCGCCAGCCCTGGCAAGCAGGCGGCATTGGCCAGCACCAGCACCAGCAACGAGAAGTTTCCCGATCTTTGTTTACAAAGATGCGGCGACGATATCCAGCCCATCCACACCACAAACACACAAATTGGCCGCCCGTCTTCGCTTTCCATCTACTCGGTAGCCTCGTCGACATCGTCCTCGGAGCTCGAATCGACCTTTTCGCACTCCGACTCCCGTCGCTCCTCGGTCATCAGCAGTGCATCGTCGCTGTCATCGCTTAACACGACCGCTGGCAGCTGCCCGACCCAGCAACCACCGTCCGCCCAGCAGAGCCCGCCCTCCGCGCGCACTCGCCGCGACGCAAAACAGCTGCATGCCGACCGGCTCCAGCGCTCGAGGTCGACCGGCCTAGGAACACCAAGCCCGCGCAGAGACAGCAAGAAGAGCCGCTTCCATCGATCCTCGACCAACCCCGCCGACGCTCTCGCGGCGACCGAACCGCCCCACGAGCAGGGCCTCACCAGGATGGCCTTCGCCGAGCAGCAGCGCTGGATCACGGTCCAGCAAAAGACGTTTACCAAATGGCTCAACACCAAGCTCGAGGCCCGCGAGCTCGAGGTCAAGGACCTCGTCCAGGACCTGAGCGACGGCGTCATGCTGATCCACCTGCTCGAGTGTCTGTCCAACGAGTCCCTCGGCCGCTATGCCGCCAAGCCCAAGCTGCGCGTGCAGCGCTTCGAGAATGCCAACCTGGCCCTCAACTTCATCAAGTCGCGCGGCATCCAGATGACGAATATCGGTGCCGAGGACGTGGTGGATGGCAATCGCAAGATTATCCTGGGCCTCATCTGGACCCTGATTCTGCGGTTTACCATCAACGACATCAACGAGGAGGGAATGACGGCCAAGGAGGGTTTGCTGCTGTGGTGTCAGCGCAAGACGGCCTGCTACGACGAGGTTGATGTGCGTGATTTCAGCGCTAGCTGGAACGACGGCCTGGCTTTCTGTGCGCTCCTCGACATCCACCGACCGGACCTGATCGACTACGATGCGCTGGACAAGTCAGACCACCGCGGGAATATGCAGATGGCGTTTGATATCGCACACAAGGAGATTGGCATCCCCAAACTGCTCGACGTCGAGGATGTGTGCGACGTTGCGAAGCCAGACGAGAGAAGTTTGATGACGTACATTGCCTATTGGTTCCATGCTTTCTCGCAGATGGAGAAGGTCGAGAACGCCGGCCGTCGTGTGGAGAAGTTTGTCAACAACATGCAGGGTGCGTGGGAGATGCAGAGCGCTTACGAGCGGAGAATGGCCGCCCTGCTCAAGGCCATCCGGGAGCAGGTCGAGAGCTGGCGGCAGGCTACATTTGAGGGGACGTATGCAGATGCCAAGGCCCAAGCTGCGGCCTTTGCATCGTACAAGAGGGGACAAAAGCGGGCGTGGGTGGCCGAGAAGACGGAGCTCGCCACTCTGCTCGGGAACATCAAGACCAAACTCGGGACGTATAGGCTACGACCGTACGAGCCGCCAGCCGAGCTGAGGCTGGACGTGATGGACCGGGAGTGGGCGAACCTGTCCAAGTCAGAGATGGCCCGAGGGCAGCTCATCAATGAGACGATCCGAGAGTATGTTTTCTTCTGAAAAAAAAACATAAGACAAAACTGACAACGTCGTATAGCATCAAAAATGCGCTGCGGAAATCGTTTGCCGACAAGGCGAACGACTTTGCACTGGCGCTCAATACGATCCAACTGGCCATATCCGGGCTAGAAGGCGACGTCGAGGACCAGCTGGTGCACGCGCAAAAGGTGTCGGACAACGTGCCGCCGCTCGACGCCTACCTCAAGAACATCGAGGCGGTTGACATCAAGTGCCAAGAGGCCAACATCGAGGAGAACGACTTTACGACGTACACATACGACGAGCTCTGCTACGAGCTGTCCCTCGTAAAATCGTCGGTAGCGAAAAAGCTCGCCTTCCTCGAAAACCAGATGGTCGCGCGCGACATGACCAACCTCACGCCCATCCAACTGGAAGAGTTCGAGTCGGTCTTTCGCCATTTCGACCGCGACGACACCAACAGCCTGGCCGAGCTCGAGTTCAGCGCGGCGCTCGCGTCTCTGGGCCTGGTATTCTCCGAGGATGAGATGCACGAGTACTTCCTCGCCACGTCCAACGGGCGCGACCGCGTCACGTTTGAGCAGTTCATCCGGTTCATGGTCGAGGCGACCGAGGACCAGAACACGGCCGAGCAGGTGTTCCAGAGCTTCCGGGAGGTCGCCGACGGCAAGCCGTACGTCACCGAGATGGACCTGCGGCACTCGCTCGTGCCCGACGAGGTGATCGAGAAGCTGGTCGAGATCATCCCGCCGCATACCGGGCCGGATATGCAGGCCGACCGGGGCAAGGCGCAGTATGATTACATTGCTTTTATGGAGAAGCTGATTAATGATGAGCGGCCGCCTGATCAGCATCAGGGAAGGACGGCAACAAATGGGAGGATGAGTCCGACTAAGGGGGCAGGAGGGAGGTTGAATGGTGGTGGGGGGTTACATTGATGTGGTGGTTGGGGAAAAGGGGGATGGCTAGTGGTTAGTGGTGAGATACGGAACCATTCATTCTTCTGGATGTTGTGGAAGTTTTTTTTATTTTTTATAAAGGAAAGCATAGCATGGTTTAGTTATTGGTTTGGAAGTTTGGATGGATTATATACCGGCTGGCTGGCTGCACATGGACTCAATCGGCTGGTTTGAATAATTATGGATATGTCGAGACTTGACTTGAGAGGTACTACTTACTGGAAGGGAGAAGACAATCCTGGAAAGAAGAATGTATGTATGTATGTGTGATTTGACTCGTGCTGCTTGGGCTGGCTGGTTTTGTTTGTTTATCCGTCTGCTGTGGACGGGCGACTTGTAGATTTTTTACATACCCCCTTTTCTATAGCCTAGGTTGAAAATAACTACATCAAGCCTGACACACATCGTACAATAATACTCTTATCCAGTAGGTACGGAATACTCTATCGGAGCGAGGAACGAGGAGGGACAGAAGGACAGTCGAGTTGTCTGTCTCGAGCAATGTGGGTTGTGAGTCGTCAATGTGCCCGCTACGCAGGGTGGACTTTGAATTGACTTTGCCTTGGATGGGGGATGGGGAAAGGAAAAAGAAATGATCGCCACGGCGGTATTTAGACAGCTCAGGAGCCGGGTCAGGTCATGCATAGATCTGGTTCTTTTTTTTGCAACAGAAATGCACTAATGCCCTTTCCCCGGGCCTGGATTTCAACACATGGGTCTCTGCCATATGTATCCACCGCTAGAATAGACTTACGAGCATGAAACAGGACAACAGCAAATCTATCACCAAGTTTGGCATTGACAGTTTTGAAAAGGGGATGATAATATTCTTAACGAGTAGTATGGATATCCTAGACCGAGTGACGAGATGTGTAATGATCCTAGATTTACTTACATGGTTGTTTCTCTGAACAACTGTATTACCCCCTACTCCATACCCACATGATATATCTCATCATGTCGTCAAATCACGATGAACATATCACCACTATCACCCAGATTCCCACATCACTTCCTCTACAGTTCCCACAACTCCGCCACTTACCGACCCCAAAACCTGTCCCACTCGGCCGTCAGGAATTGAACCGGTTGAACGTCGCGGGAATACTTGTACGCCCAAATAACAAGTCCGCCAAGCAGCCCCAGGCTTCCGAGCACCTCAAGTGCCACTAGACCTCTGTGCTTGAGATCCGCCGCCACTTGCAGCAGACCCAGCGGGTCACGGTGGTGCATGGTGCGGCTATCGGCGCGTCCCCGGCCGGCCCGCGCCACCGCCGCTTCCCGACGGAGCTTCCGCCTCACTTGCTCCCGGATCCGCTCCGTGCTAGGGCTGCGGCCCCGTCCGGGTAGAGCAACCAGCGTGCCGTCTTGGGCGCACTCGTTCAGCTTCTCCATAAGCCAGATGGCCCGCTCGCCTCGAGCGAGGGCTGCATACTGGGCCCGTTCGTTCTCGAGGCTCCTCTGGAGGTCCGCGGCCCAGTTGGTCAAACGGACCTGGGCGAGCCGCTCCTCTCTCTGTGTGTGGTCGGTAATCCTGGCCAGGGCATATGAGGATGTAGCGCCCATGTGTGGGGTCAGAACCTGGGAGTTATGCTGAGTAGCGGGTTGTTGATAAGGGGGAGAATGGTGGAGCACAGGTTGGAAGAGTGACGTAGACTTTGGTGTTGAGTCGGACCGCCGCCACTGCACATACTTGCGGGCGGCGGAGTGGCGGAGCCAGGAGGCACCATCCTGGCTGAAGACGCGTTGGACAAGAGTTCTCAACTCTGTCTCGATCAAGGGTTGGAGGTAGTCCGGGCTCATCAGCAGACTCGCGTCCATGATTTCATGGTCGGAGCCGGCAGCGCTCGAAACGGCGTAGAGCCCTTGTCTTAGCGGATCAAAGGGTGCCGGAGACGACGGTGTGCCTGCAAAGGAGAAAGGCTGGATATCTGCTTCTCTCATCTGGCCACGGATCTGCTCCTTGTTCGCCGCAATCTGCTCCGGCGACATCAAGTCTGCCTGGGCGAGGAGGATGATGACATTTGTTAGCGATGCCAGCTGTCGCAGGTATTGTACATCTACCGGACGGAGGCCTGTAACTGTCAGAATGTTTCTCAAATCAGAGTTAGGGTTCATACGATTGGAGACAAGATAAAGCACGACGTCCACCTGGACACCACCCTCTCCGCCGATCATGTTGAGGGTATCCCCATCGGAAAGCGAGTTCGAACTCATTCGTCGAAAGTGACTCTCTATATAGCTCGTCACCGGTGTAATTGTGTCCATGGACTGCAGAGACGGGTCAGCTCGGAACGTACTCAAGACAGCGGCGAGTACGCACAGAAGAACCACTCCCATATCCCGGGGTATCAACAAAGCAAATATTACGATCCAACACCGCATCGCCCAAGCTCTTTCTCCTCTGAAGCACCCTAAAGTCATCGATTTCCGACCACCACTCCGGGTACGGCTTGGTACTCGCATAGATCTCGGTGATCTGGGTTGTACTGTTCTCACTCTTCGAGGACTGTCGTCTGTGACTTGGACCTCCGGTCCCGGAACTCGTCCTATGCCTCGTGAGCGGCCGGATGACGCCCGAGGAGCCAGGCGATGGGGTAATTGGATCGACGTGGACAATATGCTCGCACGACTGGACGATAGCCTTGATCAGCGACGTCTTGCCGACGCCGCTATCCCCGGCAACCAGCACCTTCAGCCTGCCCATGCTCTTGCCAGCGTCGGTAAACGGCCGCCGGCTCGGCATCTTGATGCTGGGCATGATGAGCTGCGGTACGCTCCCGCTGCTCATCATGGTGGAGCTGGCCGCCTCGTTCTCACCCTCGCCGCCGTCCACACCCACACTCACACCACCATTGTATAGACTCGGAGGATGGCTACCAAAGTCCTCCGAGAGTGAACACGCGAATGATCCCCTGCGTGACGAGACGCTGCTGAGCGCCGAGGCGGCCGACATTCCAACCGACATGTTGGACGTCGACGCCGAGGGCCGCAACGGCGGCGTCGTCGGGGGAATCGACATGGTTTCCTCGTCGTGTCGGGCCGACCACCCAGGACGACCCCGGGAGCCCGTGGGGTCGAGTCCGCCGCTGCCGATGGAGCTGCCGTCCCTCGCGTCGAGGTCGAGGTGCGAGAAGCCGGCAACGGCGGGGTTATCGGCCGTCGTGGCGGGGTTCTTCCGGCTGCTGCTGCTGCTGCCTTCCTTAGGCTGCCGTGCAAACGGAGACAACACAGCAGGCTGCGAAGTTGAGCCGATCGACGACTCGTCGGCAAAGACGAAGCTCATCTGCGGAGCCTGGGGAAGGCCAAACGACGACGTCTCGCTGTCGGCAGCGCGAGGACGCCCAAAGGCGTCATCCCCCGCTGATGGTCGCATCCCTGTCCGGGTGCCTACATAGATAGATAACGGGCGGTGGTCAGTTCGAACAGACAACAGGAAACAGGTCTGTAGATTTGGAAAGTTTGGTTGAGTCGGTCACGATCTTTTTGGGCAGACCAAGGTTTTTAAGTATTCTGTTGGAAAGGACAAAAGCCGGACCGGCCCAGGGTGAAGTGTACGCTCGACAATGAGGGGCTATCTGTCGGCTCTAATCAGGTCGCAGCTCTCGTCTCAGCGCGTGATGGTTGGTTGGGGAAGACAACGCAGTGATGACATGGGCGCGGCATGCCGCCAAAGAAACCCCGCCTTTCTAGCTGCTCCAGCCAAACCGCCCGTCGCTCCCCCAATGTTTCACGGGATGAGACCTCGTGGTCTGTCTTATCTGCAGGCCAGTCTGCGGCGTCTACTGTACAATACCTATCCGTACTCCGTACTGACCCCGCTGGGGTTGTTTGAGTCCAACGTATAATGGCTGCCCAAGAAGGTCCAATCTGGCTGTACAACTTGGTTTAGCATTCAACTAATCATGCTACCGCGCTGTCTGTCTGCTCCGGTGATTCACCAAAGTAACTACCTATGTGGCTTGAGTCTAGGACCACCCCAAAACCAAATGCGAAGCCGCTGCGGCACTAGAAGCTCCATTAATACGCCCTGCAGCCCCCTTGGGCGCCCATGCAATCGAGAACCCCCAAAGCCACATGAACACTCGATTAAAATACAATGCAGCCGCCGGTCTCCCTGCACCCCAGAGATAGATACTCTCTATACCCCAGATAGAGACTCTCTGCACCCCAATGATAGAGACGCTCACTGGGGTTTCCTCCGTGACGTGTTGCGTCTGACGTGTCGTGATAGAGGGTCGATACCTCTATACTACTCGTATCGTTCCCTCTCTCGTTCGCTCCGGATACGCCCCTCGTCGTCGGCTTCACTGGAAAGAACCTCACCCCCTCGACCCTTCCTGCGGCTACTTCTCCTCGAGTCGTCGGCCACGTCGTCGCGGCTTCTCTTCACCCCCGCTAGGCTCGCTAGATTGGCCATCCGCCTGGTCTCTTTAAGTAACCGCTCCCGGTCTCTAGCTGCACGTTCGGCCGCGTGGGGATCTGCTGATGTCGGGCCGGTAACGGGCGTCGACGCTACCGAGCTCCGCCGGCTCGAGTCCAGAGTTGCCCCGCCGCTCTTGGTGTCAAGTCCCAAGCCACTGCGGCTGCTCTTTGGCGCCGTCGGAATACTGAACGTGTCATCGACAGCCGTCGATTCTTCGTTCCCATTTTTGCTTCCGCGATGGCGACGGTCCCGGTCTCGATCTCTATCCCTGTCGCGGTCTCGACGGTCCTTGTCCTTTGATCTATCCTTTCGGTCCTTTTCTCTATCCCGGTCTCTGTCACGATCCCGGTCGCGATCGCGGTCCTTTGGCCTGTCGCGGTCCCGTTCAGACCGGTCATAATCCCGGTCGCGGTGAGACCGATGGCTAGACTTCCGCGAGTCTCGCTCTCGATCACGGTCGCGGTCCTTGTCCCGATCCCGGCGCTTCGAGTCCGACTCCCGGTCCTTACGGCTGCTACGGTGACCGCTGGACCGATGTGCTTCCGGGTCGGGGGATGCCGATCTAGACCGCTCATCATGCTCTTGGTCTCGCGAGGAGCGACCTTTGGCCTCCTTTTCCTCGTTGTATGAAGAGTGCTTCCTGCGGTGTCTCCTATGGCGGCTCTCATCCCCACTTCCTCCGTCTGCCGGTGAGTACGAGCGATGTCTCCTGCTGCTGCGACGGTGAGATTCTCTGCGTTCGCTACTGCGGCTTCTACTTCTCGACGCTGGAGTGCGTGACCGGTCCCTTTGTCTATCGCGGTCTCTTTCTGACCGTCGTGCGTGCGACGACTCATGGTAATTTCGACCTTGTTCGTCACCATCCCAGTCACCACCATCGTCTCTACCTGGACGGCGGTCGGCATCCCGTCCTCTCGAAACACTGCGCGACAAAGAAAGGGAGTGCTGGCCATCGACTGCCGGACTAGGAAACCTGCCGCTGCCAGCGGTAGTCGGAGTTGGCGGCTTGACGCCGTCGTCCACCCAGCCACGAGCTTGCAGGTGGCGGTAGCTAGTGTTAGGCAATCCACGCAGCATAGCCTTCGGTCCCTTCGGCGCATTCAGGGGCACGTCAGGAGCCTGTGGTGGCTGCTGCGGCCGGCCGCCCTCGCCCTCCGGATGGGATTCACCCTTGGTATCATTGGCATCCGCAGCTGCTGTAGAACCTTCGCGCACTGTATCGGCCTTCTGGCTGTTGACACCATCTGCATTGCCGTCATCATGGTGGTTGCCGTCAGCACCTTCTGTGTCGTTGTCGCCCTCGGCACGGAGAGCCCGGCCGAATTCGTCCACACTGGAGCCTGCTTCGCCGGAGCCCTGCTGGTCATTCTGCCCTTGGCCATTTTGATAGCCGTGCTGGCCGCCGTAGCTGCCGTCCTGGTAGTTGCCTCCGCCGTAGCCCTGGTTGTAGTATCCGCCACGTCCGTATCCGTAGCCGCCGCCGCTGCCATTATAGAACCCGCGACCACGGCCTCTGCCACGGTAACCGCCGCGGAACTGATTCCCACGATAATCATTGTACTGACCTGGGTGGCCATAATTACCTTGATTGAATCCTGTGTGGAAGCCAGAGTTAAAAGAGCCACCATAATCACCGGTACCCATGCCAGAAGCATTTGGATGATTGTAATTATCTTGGCCGACATTCCATGCTTGTTGTCCGATCCAGTTATTATTGGCCGCTTCATCACCGAATCCTCCCATGCCCATTGCGTTCATGTTCATGCCGTTCATGCCCAAGCCCTGAAAACCCCCGTTCATGTACATCTGCATCGTCATCGGGTCCATGTTCATGCCTGGCATGCCTGTCGCGTGTTAGCATCAGATTCTACAGCGGGGCCGGAGTACGAACCCATCATCGGAAAGTTGAACCCATTGGGCATCATGCCGTTTTGCATTGCCATCATCATTTGCATCTGGTCGAAGTTGCCGCCGAACCCCATGGCTGGAAATCCAGGATTTGTGCCATCAAACCCAGCCACGCCCGATGGTCCGGCATTCTGCACTTGTTTCGTATCGTCTCCGTCCTCTTCGTCCTTTTCGTCGCTGGCTACTTCCTCCGCGTCCTCGCCGGCTTTCTCGGCCGGGGCTTCCGCTTCGGCGCCTTCATTGTCCACATCCTGTTGCACCTGAGATTATGTTAGCGGCAAGCCGCAAGAGCAACAAATCCGAAATCCTACCTGTTCACCATTGGCCTGCTCGTCCGAATCCGCTAGTCTGTTCTCCACTTGGACCTCCACGAGGGTTTGCGCCGTCTGCTGAGGTGGCGTCGTTCGCGACAAGGCTGCGTCCTCCGGCACGGGTGCTGACTCGACTTCCGGCACTATCTCGGTAGTGGGAGCTGGCGCGGCCACGACGGGGTGGGCTTCGACTGGCGTAACGGGTGGCGTATCTTTCGCGCGACTGGTTTCGCGCTTCTTTTCTTCGGTCCGTAGGAAGACTTTGATGGTTGTCCGAAGCGCCTTGTGAGGTTTGCAGTCCTCGGCCGATAGAGGAGAGTGTTCGCAGACGGGACATGAAGTCGGTAGAGTGGATTGACAGCTCTCGCAGATGGCTTGTTCGCAGCACGGGAGTCGGAAGGGGTTGACGGCAAGCTTGCTGCAGATGGCGCATCGTAGTTTGGCGGGAATCTCTTCTGGCGCGAGGGTTCTGTAAAAAGCGATTAATTACCAGCCCCGCTTGGGAGAATGATGGGATACAAACTTTATGAGTTCGGCCTGAGCCTCCGTGATAACGGTGTTCACGGCCATCGTCGAGGAATACTGGCGACCGAGGTGCGCCTTACGCGACTCCAGGGAGCTGATGAGGGGACGAGCCGATCATGGGCAATGATTGCGATGCCACCTGTGGAAAATTAAAGCAATAAGGATCGAAATGGTTCAAGAAGGGCGGGAGACGTTGCGCGAAACCATCAACGAACGAAGGAACGTGGTGGTGTTTCGACGTGGGTCAACTCCGCGCTCTGCTTTTGAAACGTCGGTCGACTAGAAAATTTGGCGATGGCAATCAAGCCACGTGATGCGGGACTCGTAGGGGTTAGGGTTAGAGGCGCAAAGTCGACCACAGGAACCGGCCGACAACAGCCTTCCAGAACCCTCCTAACAGCTGGATTTGAGGAAAGGAACAAAGAAGGGTTGGCTTGATTGCTCTATTTATTGTGTTTTTGAGGCCCGGTGGGGTAGATTTTGCTACTTGATATTCCATTTCGTCTCATGTGCGCAATCGTGAATGAAGCAAAGAAGTAGAGCTTATTGACAGCAGCCTGCAGCAGTTCACGAGTCTTTGAGATTCCGAAAATCAGGCCACCCAAAAGCCAGCAGCATGGAATCAATGTACTTGATATGAATACTGAAGCGGAAAAGCAATCGCCGGAACACTGTTACTCCTGCAAGAGCCTGCCCTGTGACCAAACAATCCCAGAAATGAGCCGTGTTAAAATGCAAAAGCGCCCTCTGTCGACGCACTCCCCTCCTCCTCCTTCATCCAGCCATCTGCACCCTCTGCTCAGCAAGCACAGCCCTCTTTTGCGTTGGGGTCCCGTGGGCCATTGAGGTTGACCCTTTGCTCTTCCGAACGACTCGCCGCGCTGGCGGCGCCAGGACCCCGCGCCGTCTTGAGCGAAGTCTCAGGGATGGCGTTCGCAATCGCTGTGAAGACCTCGGTGACATTGTATCCTGTCTTGGCGCTGGTCTCGAAGAACAGCAGGCTCTCCTCCTCTGCATATGACTTGGCCTCTTCCGTCGACACCTTCCTAGCATCATCGCCTGACTCATCGGCGGCAGCGCCGTCGCTCGTAAGATCCAGTTTGTTGCCCACCAGCGCAATCACGATTCCGGGCGATGCTTGTCTTTGGAGCTCGGCAACCCAGTGCTTGGCCTTGATCAGCGAAGTCGGTTTTGTGAGGTCGTATACGACCAGGGCCGCCTGCGCATTGCGATAATACATGGGTGCAAGAGACGCAAATCGCTCCTGGCCAGCTGTGTCCCAGATCTCGAATTTGATGGTCCGCTGCGGGAGGTTGCATTTTTGCGTGAGGAAAGCAGCTGTTCAGATAGTTGTTAGTCAAAAAGCTTTGACTGCGCGATATAGAATGCTGCCTCATACCTCCTATTGTGGGCTCCTTGTTCTCCTGGAAGTCGTTGTTGACGAAGCGGAGGACGAGGGATGACTTCAGAAGGTCAGCTATCGCTAGCGGGAAGGAGTGGTTATTTTGATTACCTTTCCTACAGCGGCTTCTCCAAGAAGCACCTGTTGTTGTCAGTGTTTGTGCCTCCCGTGTTGTGGCGGCGTCTTGTCCTTACCAGCTTGACCGAGGAGCTCGGTCGGGGGGCGCCCGCAGAGTCGGCCATATTGCTGTCGTGTATCGATGTTGCAGTGCTACCGCGGTACCGGTTGTCGATCTGGAATCTGGGATGTTGCCGGGACTCGAGGGTGGCCGCCGGCTCCGAGTTTTGGGAGTGGGCTGTTGTCGGTTTTGGTGTGGTGATGTATAGTGTGAGTTCGTGACGCAGCTTCGATAGCGATAACCAGGCGTCAGCCAAAAGACCCCAGTTCGGCTTCCGGCCATCCCAAGCCTCCCGCCCGGACGACAAAGTGGGCATCGCATTAGCGCAGTAGCGCACGTGCCACATCGCTATCAGGCCCGCCTTGCACCTGTGGAGAAGCACTGCGAAATGCCCCACAAAAAAGTTGGAATTCTCGATCCCGGTTGCTCTTTCTGCTCGTGAATTTTCTGCCTGAGAACTCAACCGGTCTGCAAACACTCGTTATTCGAGCCAAAATGCCTCGCACAGATCCAGCTTCCAAGAAGTCGCTATTTGACGACTCAGCGTCGAGTTCGAGCGAGGATGACCAGGACGAAGGTGGCGTAACGCTGGCCCCCGCCTCGGCCACGCTGAAAATCAACGAGGAGTACGCCCGCCGGTTCGAGCACAACAAGAAGCGCGAGGAGCTCCATCGCCTCCAGGAAAAGTTCAAGTCCAATGGCGCCGACGAAGAAGAGTCGGAATCCTCGTCGGGCGAGTCAGAGGACGACGACGGCCACCTCGTGACCGAAGACCTCGAGGCCGAGATCGCGGCGACTCTGCAAGCCATCAAAAACAAGGATCCGAGGATCTACGACAAGAACGCCGTTTTCTACAAGCCTTTCGATCCTACGACCGAGGCGCCCAAGGAGCCAAAGGAGAAGCCTCTCTTCCTCAAGGATTACCACCGAGAAAGATATCTGAAGGGCGATGTTGGCGCTGACGACGATGCGGATGAGCCCAAGCCCAAGACGTATGCCCAGGAGCAAGCGGACCTGAAGAAGTCGATAGTGTCCGAATTCCACGCTGCTGTCGACGACGAGGAGTGGAGTGACGACGACACCTTCCTCAAGCCAGCCAAGAAACCCGAAGAAAAACCAGTTGAAAATGGCATCCACCCGTCACGCGCCGCTGCCATTGAGCTCACCGAGTTGGACGTCGTTAATGCCGACAAGAATCCCGAGGAGTACCTATCCAAGTTCATGGCATCAAAGGCGTGGGCGCCGGCTGAGGGCTCCAAATGGCAGGCTTTCGAGTCCGACGAGGGCGAGGAGGATCCTGACCTCGCTGATGAGATGGAGTATGCATACAATATGCGTTTTGAGGACCCGAATAAAAGCAATGAAATCCTCAAAACATACTCCAGAAACATGACGGCGAGCACATCAGTGAGGAAAGAGGAGCTGACAGGGAGAAAGCGGCAGAGACAACTAGAAAAAGAGAAGAAGGAAGCCGAGAAGAAGCAACGCGAAGAGGAGCGCGCCCGTCTGCGCCGCCTCAAGATTGAGGAGGCGTCAGAGAAACTTCAAAAGATCAAGCAAGCTGCTGGTCTTAGTGGCAAGGACATCTCAGAGGAGGACTGGGTCAAGTTCCTTGCCGAGGATTGGTCCGACGACAAGTGGGAGGAGGAGATGAAGAAGCGCTTCGGAGACGATTACTATGCTGAAAAAGACGGGGGCATCTCCATGGAGATTGAGGAAGACAGCGAGAACGAGGGCGAGTCATCCAAGAAGAAGAAGCTTAAGAAGCCGAAGTGGGACGACGATATCGACATAAACGATATTGTCCCCGATTTCGAAGACGACGAAAAGCCCAAGATTAGCCTCTCCGATCTGGAAGACGAAGAAGAAGAAGCTCCAGCGGAAGCTGAAAACTCAGATTCCGACTCAGATTCTGACCGGCCGGCGAAGAAGCGCAAGACATCAAAGGACGTCAAGAAGGAAAAGATAGCCGCCAAGCGCGAAGCTCGCCAGGAAATCGCCAAGATCGAAGCCCTCGTCGACTCCAAGATGGATATCGACAACCCGCGCTTCCTCGCCTCGTCTTCGTCCAAGAAGAACAAGACAATAGGCGGCTTCCGCTACCGCGAAACATCCCCCACCACCTTTGGCCTCACCGCCCGAGATATTCTGCTCGCCCCGTCAGACGCAGCCCTGAACGAGTTCGCGGGCCTGAAGAAACTCGCCCCCTTCCGCGACGCAGAGAAGAAGCGTCGCGACAAGAAGAAGCTCGGCAAGAAGGCTCGCCTACGCCAGTGGCGCCGTGAGCAGTTCGGGCGCGAGTATGAACATACCGGGCCGACGTTTGGGTTTGAGAAGCTTTTGGGGAGCGACGAGAAGACGCCTGCTAATGGGGCGAATGCTGTTCGCCAACACGAGCGGACGGTGGCTAAGGATAACAAAAAGCCCGAGGCGGTAGATGGGATTGTCGAGGGAGAGAGGAAGAAGAAGAGGAAGCGGTCTAAGGGGAAGGGGAAGATGGCTGATGGCGAGGGAGTTGAAGCTTGATCTTAGTTTTTGTCTCGGGTCATTTTGTTTGTATCTCTGCCTAGAACCTTCAGGCGTGAGCGTCGGGTCAACATTGCGATTCCGGTTTAGGAGATCTTGTCAGAACGTGTTGAGATACCTGTTCGAGACTTATCGAAGCAGCTCTTGAGTTCTTGAACAGTTGTAACCATGGTTAACCAAGTACTGTGTGAACGTGCCTCCGATCGGGTTGTCCAGTTATATACTCTACCCCTTAACGGAAACAAACAGACGGACATCCCATCAAGACATCTAACACATAACTTCACCAGGAGATTTGCCTACAGATACATGTGACCTCTCCCCCACGGACAATCACCAACACTGGGTTGTCTCATAGACATCTTACACGTACATCTCGTAACTCATAGAAGGGCATATCCGGATGGCTTTTGGACACATAAAAGAAAACCTACCCTAAACCAACCAACCCAACAGACAACCAAGACCAAGTACAACCATATTCAAGACCCAACGAATATGCTTCAAGCTCGCCTACCTCAACCGACCAACCCTTTTTATAAGAATCTCACCACATAGATTAAAAGTCCTTCCCTCAGTCCCTCGCTTGCTTCCCTTCCCACCCCCCAAGCGCAAGTCATCCGCCCCCCATTCCTTCATTTTCCGCCATCCCTGTCCCTGCTTCAACCTTGTTCTCTACTGCATTTTTGTTTTGGCGTCCCTATCAGATCTGACAGATGACCGGTAGCCCCCAAATCCTCGGACATAACTCTGCATCCCGAACTCCTTGGGGCCTTTTATGTACCTAGTATTCACGCCTGCCTGCCTGCTTCACCATAGTCACCCACTGATTGATGCCTGGATGTTGATTCTTCCTCGTCCAAGCGATGACGCCAAGTTGCTGACGCCCACCAAACCACCCACTTACACGCACACGTACACCAGGCACCTAGTCTACCTGCTCAGTTCGTCCCCGTCCCGTTTACCAGCAAACAGCAGCACCAACACCAAGGGCCATCCATCACCGGCACTACCCCAGACATATTACCCACCCATCCACCTGTCAACTCACTTCTGATCTCACTCAATCCCCTCCCCCCTCCCCCCCTACCTATCCATCCTTCCGAGCCATGGAAATCACCGATCCAATAACACGTCCCCTCCCAAATTCACCTTTCCCCCCTCTTCAGAAGGGCGGGAAGGGAAGCCCTGGCGGGAAGGGCAAAACGGACATTTTTTTTCCTTTCGTGAGATTTCATTCATCCTCCTATTGTAAGCTCCGGCGGATCTGTTGCTTGCTTCGTCTAACGAAATACAATAAAAGTCAGCTGGCTCTAACTGCTCGGGTTCTCGGTAAAACCACCACTGACAAAAATGCTGGAGAGAAGAATGATCACAGCCCTCTCGGTTACCCTTCTCACTCACCAAAACCGATCGAACTCCATGCAATCTAAAAAAATGTACACTACCAAGCAAGCAGATCAAAGCCGTCCTTCCCATAAAGGTATTCCTATATCCCTACTCTCCCCTTCGCATCTTTCCCGCCGGCCAAATGGGAAAAAAAGGCGGCGTTAAGAAAAACCAAGCTAGGGGCGAACAAATAAGGTAACGAGAGGGAGAAGAAGCGAAGCGTGTGTGGCTCCCCTCGATGGTGATGTGCATCAAATTGAGCCCATGTGCTCCTCCCCCCATACATAAACCCCCAAAAAGGGAGACCATGACAAAAATCACGGTTCGATGAGCCGAGATGCTGGGCTTCCATAAAACCCTATTGGCTACCGACGAACACCTACAGAGAAAGACAGCGGACAGAAAACCTTCCCCCCCTGCCTGACCTGACCTGCCCCTTTACTGGCCGGCCCTGTATAACACGGGATCAGCCTGTTTGATTTAGCCCTTATATCTCCCATATAGAGAAGTAGAGTGCGACTGTCGCGCGAAAAAAACGAAAACAGAACCCTTCGAGAAGACCATTAGTCTCCGGCTCGGCCTTCCACGAGCTTCGAGCCGTCTCGCCTCGTTGGCGAGGAGCGCCACTGCCGCCGTCGTCAGGGTCCCACGATATCCTCCTCAGAAGAAGAAAAAGCCACGGAGCCGCTCGCCATATCCAGCCCCAGGGATCCCTTCTATCGTGGGATGCAGGCAGGCACGCCCGCCCAAAAAACGGGGGTGAGATCTAAGTAACAAATGCTCGCGTAGATCCCGGATATCGAACAGGCTGACAAGAAAGAAAGCATGCTTCCTTCCTTCCCCCTTGCCCAGTTCGGATCGGAGCTGCATGCCCCAGCACACGCCCGTCACATAGCGAGTTCATCATAAGACTGCTCCGATATACTCCGTACTACTGTTTACTGTTGTCGTTCAGGGAGGCGAATACCCAGAGCGGTATGCGGGCGGTATTAGAACCGTGCGGGGCGCGCCCGGAGCATGAATCGGGGTGGTCCAGGAACGAGGAACGCCGCCGATTCGTAGAGGTGTGTCAATGAGCATCATCGCCGGCTTAATAGCAGGACGGACTCAAGCCAGTCGAGAGGAAGCGTACAGCCGAAACATCAATAATCGCCCTCCAAGGAGTCGTTCCTGAACCAGGCGAATGCCTCAGGTCATCGATCAACCGCTAGCTCGTCTCGGAGACGGCGTATGTAGTTGCACAGAGTGCAATGTAAAGCAAATGCAGCTGTGGGAAGTGCCAGATCGTCGCTGGCTTCCGCTTCGAGAAAGGCCACACAAATGGTCATGCGCAACAAATCCGTCAAACTCCGTACTGCGATGCTGGGTTAGCCGCCTTGAGGGAGATCAACCCCACTGCGAAAGGTCGCCGTCCCAGGATCTGACGTGGTAATCGCCAGCCAGCCTTGAGGTGCTTCGTTGCTACAGGCCCGCTCGTTCTTCGTTGCGGGTAATAGTCGGCTGGACTATATTCTACGGGGTCAATATGGAAGCCCTGGACAAGACGGATCGAATCGACCCGTGTAACCCTCCCCGACGGCCCCTTCTGTGAATCCAGGCTCGCGAGGGGTGTATCGGCCGGGGATCAGGGCCTGAGGTGCACGCAGTGTAACGGCGTCGACATGCGCCGACAGCAAGTGCGATGATTTGGCAACCTCGTTGCAGAACGACCGAGCGACCGACCGCTGAGAGCTCCGGGCGCGCCAGTTCGCCTGAGTCAGCCGGGGGGGAGGGCCCGAGTCGAGAACCATGGGACTGAAGAGATCGCGCCGTTTCATCTCGTCGCTCGGCGGGAGCCGTGTCGGCCGGGCATGCAAGAGAAGGCGCCGAATGCTTCTTTCTGGATATTAATATTCTATCTCGCCTGGACCCTCGTCGCGTGTCAGTGGGAGAGAGCCGTGATGGCTAAGCTGATCAGCGCTCCCTACACAGAGAACTAGTTATTAGTGCGGTGCGGGGGAGCGGGGAGGCAGAAAGAGCGGGGCGTGCGACAAAAAACGCCGGAAGGATGAATTCAACGTCGTTTGTGGTGTTTGGTTTGGTTTGGTGGCGGCGGCGGCCTGAGCTTGAACATTGAGACGGGCTGGATAAGGTGTACCAAGTCCGACCTTCCAACGATATATAGTTTCCCAGCATAGATGATCATAATGGCGGAAATTGTCCTATCAGGGCCACCGCTATACCGCGTCGCGCCCTTGACAGCCAGAGCCTTGTGTATCGTGTCTCGTTGACGTACAGTGTATGACAGCTGTCTGCAGATTATAGACCTGATTCATTCAATTCCACGTGGGAATTAGCCCGCGCCGCGCCGTGCTGGCGAGGGTGTAGGGAGTGGGTGTGTGTACCTTACCCGTGGCCGTTGTAGCCCGCGACTCTTCTAGGGTCCAAGCGGGGATATCTCAACGACAGCGCTTCGGGATCATCTGTGCTATACAAGCAGCAGAATGCGCCAGACACGTATCCTCACCGCCCAGATGGTTTGGACGTGTCGGATTCGCCAGTGGGATTGACCGGAATGATCCATCGCGCTCTGGAGCAAAGTGCGTGGAAAGTGCACCTCTGGACACCCGGCGGATTCTCGGAATTTCCCACGGCGGGGCGTCCCCTGTCGTGCGTGCCCCAGAAAGTGCCCCTCAAAAAGGGCAAGTTGCACAGTGGCAACGATCCTGTTTCCCCTCGTGCCTTCTCCGCAACACCTCCTCCCTCACAACCGTGCGCGGCGCAGCCAGCAGCTCCACAACATGTCAAATTCTGTCGCTCCTCGTTGGCCGGGCGGATGGGGGTTCCATCCTCGCTGATCATGGAGTGTTTGATGGTTTTTAGGTCTCTCTCGATAGGTCCGCGTGGTCCGCAGATGTGGTGGTGGTCGTGGTGGTGGCCGATGTGGTGTGCTTCCATACTCCTAGTAATACTCGGCCATGCACGTAAGGTACCTACCTCATTGCCCGCATGCGCATGCAAGTAAGAGTGCCAATACCGACCTTTCGTTTCTTCCTTTCGTCCCGGCCTTTCTGCTGTCCATTCCCACCACCCCGCTGTCGCATCTGTCCTCGTCGTGTTGAGAGAGCGAGTGTTGGTGTGTACAGTCCGGGCCTCGACCAGGAGAGAGCTCCATGACATGCGAGACTTCCCTTGGGCCAGCCTCTCCACCATCAATCTATTTGCTCCATACGTCGAATTTAAGCCAACCTTCTTTCCCTGCTCCCCGTAATCGCCCTCCTGCCAACCCACGTCTCCCAAATTGCCTGCATGGCTCATTGCGGGTGAGCCGAGCGCGAGCGTCGTTCGGAGAGGAACCCTTCCAGCTCTCGTCTGGCTACCTACCACAGTAGCTCTCGCCCACCCTCTGCGTCCCGACGCTCAACAAGAGCGGACTCCAGAGAGACAGCCTCTTCTCGTCGCGCCGCATCCACTGATCCACCGTCCGTCAACGGGTGGCGGGCTCGGCTGGCTAGGTACTCCTCAGCTGTGTCGACCGCAGAGCTCGCCGTCGTCTACCCCACAATCGTCGCCGAAAACGCTCCTCTGCTCTACCTAGTGTTGTGTTGGCCGCTCCGTTGAGCTCCGGTCTCTCTTTGCCTCTTGGCTTGGCTGCCCGGTGACCGACCCCAGTTTTGCCTCCCCCTCCATTTTCTTACTCCCCCCATCAACTTTGGCAGGCAACATCCAGGGTCTCCGTCTCGCAACCTCACGTGGCCGAGCAGGACCGACTGTTGCATGTCGCATCTCATCACTCGCCCTCCCAGGCTCTGACCGCAACAGCAACAGTTCGTCCGGGGACGGGCAAAGGCCGTGCATTTCCCCCGACGCTTACCATGAGAGCCCGCTGCGCACCCTTAGGATCAACCGAGACAGCCCTGATCGAGTGGAGAGCAGCAGCCGGAAGTCTGGGTAGGCCCTGTGGGGATCCCAAATCCTCCCATTTTCTGGTGGGAGCGTGAGCGCAGCAAGGCCCCCTGCCCCCGGTGCTTCTCCGCGATGTCACCTCGCGACTCCCAGGTTGGCCTCAAGAACTTTACCGCTCTGGACCTCAACTTCTCACCGTCTGCTGCCGACTCGGATCACCATCTCGCCCAGTCAGAGGCTGCCGCCCTACAAGTCCTCAAGCTGGAGTCCTCAAGCGAGGTCCTGGGCAGCATTACAGCTGCCCACGACCTGGTCGATGCCTCTCACTTTGGCGACTTTCAATTCCCCTACCAGAACTCGTTGGAAGACGGAGCCATGGGCGGCCTGCAGCCAAACTTCGACGATGGCCCCGACGTGTTCGGGGCCGGCGATGGACCCTCACTATCGGCGATGCAGGACCGCCAGGACTCGGTCACGTCGATTACCGTCCAGACGTCCGGATACGGCGGCGCTGGTGGGCAGAGGCAATCTAGTATGGACGGGTCGGATGAGAGCTCACCAGGTAGCAACCAGAATGGCGGCAACTCGTTGGAGGAACCCATGTCGGACGAATTCGGGCTCGCCAGGGGCCCTGTGGACGGGACTGACCTTGGTGGGAAATCGAAAGGGGACAAGGCTGAGATGACACCCGCTTGGAGCGAACTGAAGACGAAAGCCGGAAAGGAACGGAAACGACTCCCATTGGCATGTATCGCCTGCCGCCGCAAGAAGATCCGTTGCTCGGGCGAGAAGCCGGCGTGCAAACACTGCTTGAGGTCTCGCATCCCCTGCGTCTACAAAGTTACTGCCCGGAAGGCAGCACCACGAACCGACTACATGGCCATGTTGGACAAGCGGCTGAAGAGGATGGAGGAGCGCATCATCAAAATTGTACCGAGGGCCGAACAGGATGCCCTCGCGTCGTCTGTGACTCGCGCCGTGGTAAAGCCTGCGATCCCAGGGACGCTCACAGCAGGCAAGTCGGCCGCCAAGAAGCGAGGAGCCGATGAAGCTTTCGGACCCGACCTGGAACATTGGGCTCGCGCAGCCCCGAAATCGAAACTCGACGGGCCGAACAAACCCTCAACAATATTAGTACAGGAAGCGGAGGAGAGCAAGTTGCTTTTGGAGGGCGGGGATGCATTACCGTCGAAAGAGATCCAGGAACACCTTGCAGAGGTCTTCTTCGAGAGCCTCTATGGTCAGGCGTACCACATCCTCCACAAGCCCAGCTTCATGAGGAAACTCAAGTACGCCCCCGCCTATAACCCTTTAGGAGCATGGCTAATCATAGTGACATCAGAGCTGGCGCATTACCCCCTGTTCTGGTCCTCTCCGTTTGCGCTATTGCTGCACGTTTCTCCAACCATCCGAAACTTAGCACCAACCCGAATTTCCTCCGCGGAGAGGAATGGGCCTCGGCCGCCCGCGATATCGTGACCAAGAGATACGAGTGGCCCAATATCACGATCCTAACATGTCTCCTAATCTTGGGTCTACACGAGTTCGGAACCTGCCATGGAGGGCGAAGTTGGGCTTTGGGTGGCCAAGCCATCCGGATGGCGTTCGCTCTGCAACTCCACAAGGACCTCGAACACGACCCCCTCCGATTAGCGGGAAAGACGCAGCTGAGTTTTATCGACCGTGAAATTCGGAGACGAACGATGTGGGCTTGTTTCCTGATGGACCGTTTCAACTCGTCGGGAACTGATCGCCCCACCTTCATCCGCGAGGAGACGCTGAAAATTCCGCTGCCTATAAAGGAGAAGAACTTTCAGTATGACATGCCCGGCCCTACAGAGACACTAAGCGGACAAGTGTCAGAGCCGCTTACCGAGGGCCAGGCTTCGGAAGCCAGGGATAACATGGGGGTCGCTGCTTGGATGATCAAAGTCATCGCTCTTTGGGGACGAATCATTGGATATCTCAACCAAGGCGGAAAGGAGCTCGATCCTCACCCGATGTGGAGTCCGGAATCGACGTATACGAAGCTCATAAAGCAGACCGATGACATCGTGGCCGAATTACCAGAATCCCTGGCATACACACCCGAGAACCTGCATCTCCACGAAACAGACAACATGGCGAACCAATTCCTGTTTCTTCACATCTCCATCCAGCAGAATATCCTGTTCATGAACAGGTTCGCGGTGTCTTCCCCGAATGGGAACTCGCACCAAGACGTGCCCAAGTCATTCGTGACGAAAGCAGGCGCCAAGGCGTTCGCAGCGGCAAACCGCATCTCGGAACTCCTCAAGGATGCCGAGTCGCATTTTATAACCGCTCCATTTACTGGGTACTGCGCTTTCTTATCGAGCACTGTGCACATATTCGGCATATTTTCTGGGAACCCGACGATGGAGGCGACGTCGAAGCGTAATCTGGCAACCAACGTCAAGTATCTTTCCAAGATGAAGCGGTATTGGGGTATGTTTCACTGGATGTCGGAGAACTTACGGGATCAGTACCGGACTTGCGCCGATGCGGCTCGGCAGGGCACGCCAGCTAACGAGAGCGCGGCTTCTCCCATCTTTCAATACGGCGACTGGTTCGATCGATATCCACATGGTGTATCACAGTCGGATTTCTTGGATCCAGCCGCTTACAAGAAGAAAGAGAAGGGCGACGATGCTGTGCTGGAACAGAAGCCTGAGCTTCACACGGTAGAGGAGTTCTTCACAACGCTTTCTCCACAGGGTGGTGGTGAGCACTCGGCGCCCAATGGCATGCCTCGTCCCGGACAACAGCAGCAACAGCTCAAACGGAAGTCGATTGCCAGGAAGGCGAGCAGCAGCATATCACGAAGTGTTGACCAGGGACTGGAGCCATTACAAACCGAGTTTGGACATCACCATCCTGGCGCTACAGCCGAGCAAATACACGCCGCCCGTCTACACCAACGGTCTTTCTCGAGTGCAGCGAACGGAGGTATGGCTGGACAGACGAGTGGGCCGGGTGGTTTTAATCCGCTGACGATCCCGCACTCAGCCAACGCAGCTGCCTACCATGCTCTGTCGCCCGTTTCGCCCGTAGCTGTCTCTCATCTGCCGCATCACCACCATCACGCTTCCTCGTTCTTCCCACCAGACCCTTTTACGCTACCGCTGGGGAGTGCACATGGGATGAGCCAGCTCGATCGCCAGTTGGTTTTTGGTGCTTACGGATCAGGCTCCGATCCAGGCCTCAGTGCACTAGCTGGGTGGCCGCACGACAATGGAGAAGGTAGCCGCGATGGGGAGCGAGTCAGACATGGCCATGGCCATGGTCACGGGCATGGTGGAGGGGCCCAGGAGGCTGCACTGCATGCGGCGTTTGGCAGTGAGCCTAGCTCGGCCTGGTTTATGCCTTTTAATATGGAGCCGCCAGAAATCGGGGCCGATCTGGGCGTTGGTGTGAACAACCTAGATGGGTTTGCCAGCATGTTTGGCAGTGGGAGCATGTCGTCGAATGGGATGCATCATGGCGGCCACTGAATTCGGCGTCTCCGGTATTCCGAAAGCTCGCGGCAGCGTAAAGAGAGCCCAAAGACTAAGAGGGGGAAGTGCATTGGGGGACCGGACACCCCACGGGATGTACTGGGATATATGTCACGTCTGATGTTTTTTTCTGGATGTTTGGCGCTTGGGGCGTTAATTGGGTATGTGTGTGTGTGTGTGTGGTGTTCATACCCGCTTTTGGCGACAAGTGACTCAAGCAACGGCGCTTCGAATACGGGGAATATCATGGGTCGGATATCTGCAGGAGAGGCGCAAATGAGGGGGGGACACATATCAAGGATTCCTTGGGTGCGAGAGTTTTTGTGTTGGCTACAAGCTAAGCTGTCAGAGGAGCGAAAAGGGGGGGATCGGCTCTCTCTGGTAGACGAGGGCGAGGACGGAGTCGCTGATGTTACCCCTGTGTGTGTGTATGTATGCGTGTGTGTGCTAGCGAGCGATAAAGCATATGTTATGACTGTTCAACAAGCAGATGGATCGTTCCTCTTGTGTGTCTGAGTTGATATAGACTATATCCTTGAGATGTCCGGATTATTAGGAGGGTCCGGAAGGGAAGGGTTGAGCAACATGATGTGGCGAGATGTCCATGGTTCATGGGGCACCTAGTAATGAGGCAGACTATATTCAAATTAAGTCACCAAGACCTTTCCAAGTCCCTGACATGCATTGCGAATCTTTTCTCTTTTCGACAGGGCAAATTATCCCTCCTCGACTTGCCACCTCATCACAAACCCCCAAGCGTAACCAGCACATCATCCAACCCCTCGACCAGCCCAGCCTCCCCACCGCCCCTGACAATCCTCTCCCTCAACACCTTTGCAATCCCCAACACGGCACTCGTAGAGTGGACGTACCGCCTCCGCACACCCGGGTGCGTACCGACCAGCAACGCCGTGACGAGCTGCAAAACAGCAACCTGGAACTCCTCCGCCATGCCAACGTTTTTATCTCCAGGAGGAGGGACATAATACCACGCGGCAACCTTGGTAACGAGATCCATCCACGCCTCCCTCGGTCCCGGGCTCTCGGTCTCGGCGACGTGGATCAGAACCCTTACTATCTCGACGCCCGTCTCTGCCTCTTTCTCATCGGTTTTATCACTGCTAGTCAGTATGGAGAGCATATCCCCCGCGAGGACATCCCATCCGTTATTGTCCAAGAACGCGTCCCGCCCCTTTTTTTCCGCGGTGATCCCCTCGAGCGCGACGAGGACCGGTCGGCGGAAGGGGTGGTCGGATGTACTCTGATAAAGGTCGAGGAGGAGATCGACCAGCCCCGCGGCTTCCCTCCTCAGCATGTCGTTGTCGTCCTCGCGCAGCCAGATGGCTAAGGACCGCACGGCTGCCAGCGTGAGCGGGTCGTTGGCCAGCGTGGTCGCGGCGTCGGCCGAGTCCCAGGTTAGGGAGATGTGGTCGGACGTGCGGGCGGACGGGTGGAGGCCTAGCGCGCCGGCGGTGGAGGCGTCGTAGCGGTCGCGGAGGAATTCGATTGTTACCGACAAAGTTTCGGAGATGAGGGTGCGGAGTTTGAGGAGGTGGGAGGGGGAGAGGACCGAGGAGGAGGAGGAGCGGAGGAGGAAGCCGGTGTAGTTGGTTAGGATGTTGAAGGCTGAGGTTAGGCGGTGGGCGGTTGGTTGGTAGAGGGGGGTGTTGAGCTGTTCGAGGAGGAGGGGGAGGGAGGAGCGGAGGTCGACTAGGATGAGGTTGATGAGGAGATAGGAGAGAGGTTTTTCGTCGTTCGGGGTGTCGTTGGCGAAGAGGAGGGGGGGCGCTTGGAGCGGGTAGGTTTCGAGGAGCGCCGCGGAGAGGTTGGTGAAGGCTGCGCGGCTGGATGCTGTCGGTCGGCTGATGACGAGTTGGAAGATGAATTTGGACACGGATGGTAGCCAGCTGGGATTTGGGGGGAGGACCTGGCTGGATGTTTAGCTATGAGGGGGTTTAAGGGGTGGAAGACGGACCTCTGGCTCGAGGCGGGGGAGTAAATCTGCGAGAAAGGCGAGGAGCGTGACACCGTCGGTCCCTTTGAAGGAAGAGACGAGGTTGCCGATTGTCTGGTCTATGATCGACCTGAGATGGTCCTTGTTGGCAGCCGGCATGGCGTTGAGCCATGCGTGTAGGAGAACATCGAGCGTGAGAGGCTGCGAAGGGGCGTTCTCAGTCAGGGGGGTAAGATCTTGGACTCCGACAAAGACTTTTGCTCCTTCCGGCTTGCTGACGAGACTGATTAGAGTCTCGAGAGCAGCTTTGAGGGTATCGCCTGAACTGTATGCAACCTGTAAGCAGCCGTTGACCGATGGAAAAGGAGATGCGGCAGCGAGGTTTTCAGGGGAACATACCAATGCAGTAGACTCGCAACCAGGAGCGGAATCCTCCCAATCATACTGGAATCCCTTGCAGCCCGGCCCGGCAGCAGAGCAACAAAAGTGTGCATCACCGACACGGCCAGGTCGAGCATGTCTCGATTCCGACTTTTGCTGGCGCCGTCCTCGGTCGATGATGATTCCTTGTTTCCCGTCCGCAACAGTCTGTCAACAAACTTGGGCGGGATGCTCTCCCATAGTGAAATGAGAGTGTCTTCATCTTCTCGAAGCTCGACCGAGTTGTCCAGCACTGATTTCAGGAGGGCTAGTCCGACGAAGCGCGATGTATCATCGTTTGCCCGGAGTAGTGTTTGGATCTTGGCGATGGACGCTGTTTGCTCGGATGAGCTGGCTTGTAGGCCTTGCCCTTGGGATGGACCTCCAGCTTGGGATTGAGCTATTTCACTCATCATTGTGCAAGACCTTATGTTTGGAATGTTGGTGGATTTGCTTTACTGAGGGGTGGTCGAGTTTGTCATCGCAGATGTTGTCATTATTCTAGACACGCACGGCAAGCTGTATGTATTGAGGAGAGGGTTGCGAATGAGAGGGGCTTCGCGACGATGATTGCTACCAAGACAGTCCAGATTTATCCCAAGCACAGCGGACAGGAACAGAAGAAAAGTGCAAATGATCCAACACCTTACAACCGACCAAAAGCCATTATTTAACCAGTCAAGTATCAGGTAGCTATCTCAAAGTATCCAAAGACTGGTGTGCTGCCTCGGTCTTCCTGGATAGCCAGCCCACTGTAATTTGGGGTAACTGCCCGCCAAAATTTAAGCTTCAGGGCTGAGATCGCAGATCCAGGAACCCCTGTCTCTTATCGATAACGTTACGCAACCAACCACCGACTGCATGGCTGCACGGCTGCATGCTCGAGCTGGACATCAAACTCCGAGGCCAACCTGTCGACAAACACACGAGAGGCATCGCATCCCGTTGCAAGCGGCGCAGAAGAAAATGGTAGCAGCACCCGCGACGGCCTGCCGAGCACGATGCCCTCCCCTGCCGCAATGAGCAGTTTCGATAACAACGGGGCCGCGTCCAATTCCCACTTCAACAACTCCAATCCCACCTCTAGCGCTAGCTCCAGCTCGAACACACGGCCTCGACAACCCCCGAATCCTAGCGTACACGACGAAGACGAACCCGACGAGATCGATTTCTTCGACACCGTCGACGCCCCCGACATCCTCGGCGACGACCCCCTCCGCGATGACACCCCGCTCTCCTTCAAGCGCAAGCAGAAGCCCGGCCTCTTCTCTCAAGGAGGTCGCCTGCTCAGCGCCCTCACCGGCGGCGGTTCTCCCTACAAGGCCCCACAGAGCTCCCCTCCAGGCTCGGAGCGTCTGGGCCACCTCCCATCCAGCGGCAAGGATGGCGCGCCGCTCGACTGGTACGTCGAGGGCCCGGGGCGTCGTGTCGGATATGAGGACCTGACGGCCATCGATTGGATTTTCGAGTATACCAAGGAGCGCCAACGTCTGCGCGTGCTCGCCTCGAGCGCGGCCGGCTTGCTAGGCTACATTCAGCAGTTCCTCGACGCCAGCCAGGTCTGGGTCGTGCTGGTGCTGACCGGCTTGGCTGTCGGCGCGCTGGCTGCCGCCATCGATGTGGCTACGGACTGGCTTGGGGATATCAAGTACGGGTTCTGCTCCAACGAGGACGGCGGCGCGTTCTATCTTAGCAAGACGTCGTGCTGTATCGGCTACGAGGAGCAGGCTAAGTGTACCGGCTGGAAGCCTTGGAGCACAGCACTAGGCATTCACTCGGCTGGGGGGAAATGGTTTATAGAGTATTTTGTATATCTTGTTTTAGCGGTATGTTGGTTCCTTTATCTCTCTTAAAGATTATGCTGACTTGACAGGTTGCGTTTGCTTTGTCGGCTGCCGTTTTGGTCAAGTCGTATGCTATTTACGCCAAGCATAGCGGTATACCTGAGATCAAGACGGTATTAGGTGGTTTCATTATCAGGAGGTTCCTCGGCGTCTGGACCTTGATTACCAAGTCGCTTGGCTTGGTATTGGCTGTGGCGTCTGGCATGTGGTTGGGCAAGGAGGGTCCCTTGGTCCATGTGGCATGCTGCTGCGCCAACTTGTTCATTAAGCTGTTTCCCAGTATTAACAGTAACGAAGGTAAGGCGACCTGATTCTACGAACGAATAGCGCTAACTTATTGCCAGCCCGAAAGAGAGAGGTTCTCTCCGCAGCTGCCGCCTCGGGCATCTCGGTCGCCTTTGGCTCTCCCATCGGCGGCGTCTTGTTCAGTTTGGAGCAGCTTTCATACTATTTCCCCGACAAGACCATGTGGCAGAGCTTTGTATGTGCCATGACAGCGGCTGTGGTGTTGCAAGCTTTTGACCCCTATCGGTCTGGGAAGCTGGTCTTGTACCAGGTCACGTACAGCCGCGGCTGGCACGGCTTCGAACTCGTGCCGTACGTTATCCTCGGCATCCTGGGTGGCATATATGGCGGCCTGTTTATCAAAGCCAACATGTTTGTCGCCAGATGGAAAAAGTCAGCTTCTTGGCTGCCCAGCCCCATCGTCCAGGTTGTGCTGGTGGCCATCCTGACGGCCCTGATCAACTACCCAAACAACTACATGCGCGCTCAGTGCTCGGACCTGGTATCCAACCTCTTCTCCGAATGCTCCAAACTCCTGGACGACCAGTTTGGTCTGTGCAAGACAGGCGCAGCCTCGGCCGGGACTATTGTCCTGCTGATATTCGCCTCGGTGCTCGGCTTCGGTCTTGCCGCCATCACTTTCGGCCTGCAAATCCCGGCAGGCATCATCCTCCCGTCCATGGCCATCGGCGCGCTGTCGGGCCGTGCCGTGGGCATCATCATGGAGATATGGCAGCGGAACCACCCCGGTTTTATCATCTTCCGCTCCTGCGAGCCCGACATACCGTGCATCACACCGGGCACCTACGCCATCATCGGCGCCGCGGCCGCCCTCGGCGGCGTAACGCGCATGACAGTCTCCATCGTGGTCATCATGTTCGAGCTCACGGGCGCGCTGACATACGTGCTGCCCATCATGGTTGCCGTCATGATCTCCAAGTGGGTAGGCGACGCCTTCTCGCGCCGCGGCATCTACGAGTCCTGGATCCACTTCAACGAGTACCCGTTCCTCGACAACTCGGAGGAGATGCCGATCCCGGACATACCCGCGGCGCAGATCATGACGCGCATCGAGGACCTGGTGGTGCTCACGGCCACGGGCCACACGATCGCCTCGCTGACGGCCATCCTCGACGCGCACCCCTACCGCGGCTTCCCCGTCGTCTCGGACCCGCGCGATGCCATCCTGCTGGGCTACATCAGCCGCGCCGAGCTCGCGTACAACCTGCACACGTCGACGCAGCCGCCGCGCTCGCTGCCGCCCGAGACCGAGGCCTTTTTTTCTCATCAACCGCTCGCCGATCCGCGCGCCACGCTCGACCTGCGGCCGTGGATGGACCAGACCCCCCTGACGCTGCCGAGCCGGAGCCGGCTGCATCTCGCGGTTACGTATTTCCAGAAGTTGGGCCTGAGGTATGTCTTGTTCGTCGATCGCGGCGTGCTGCAGGGTCTCTTGACTAAGAAGGATGTGTGGTATGTGCTCAATGGGGCTGAGGAGACGAGGCGGACGAGTGGTGGTGGGACTGGTGGGGATGGAGGTGGAGGGGGACTGGATGGCGGGATGATGGATGGCGTGGGCGTCGGCGTCATGGGTGCTGGTGTTGCGAGGGAGGATGGCGAGGGCGAGGCGGAGGGGTTGCTTAGGGTTGAGAGGGGCGGGTTGGTCGGGCTGGATGATGGGGATCCTGGGAGTCCGGGGCCGGATGCGGGTAGTATATTGTGATTTGTTTATGGAAAGAAGGAAGGAGGTGAGATGTATCTAATGAATATGGGTTGGGTTGGGTATGAAGATGGCGTTGCGTGGTTAGATATCGTTGAGTGTACGGATTATACCAATGTGCTTATTCCCACCCACCCTTCGGCATCGCAGATGATTGCCGCGGCGTATTCGACTTGGTGATGTTATGATCATCTTGGGTATCAGGTTTCACCCAAGCCAGTCTTCTGCAGTGTGAGTCTTGATTTCGTCGCTGACTTGTCCAAGTTCAAGTCAAGTTCACCAGTCCAGTTACCACTCTAGTTACCACTCCAGTTACCACTGAGCACCAAGGACATCTATCACATGTCTGAGCATAACAAAAACCGGCAATCAAAATGACATAAAATCAATACCCCTAGTGAATACCCACGATGCCTCCAACGCCCAAGTCATGACCACAACGACTAAAATACATGCATGCCCACGTCAAGAGACCGGAACCTAATACTCGAAATCATCATCCACCGCCGGCCCCTTGCTCTTAGTCACGCTCTCCTGCTTGCGATACATCTCGGCCACCTGCCGACTGCTCGTCGCCTCGGCCGGCTTCTTGTCGTCGCGCACCTTGATGAAGCGCGGAAACCGCAGGCTGATGCCCTTGTCGCCGGCCGGGTCGACCTCGTGCATGCCGGCCTTGTAGCGCGGGCTGAGCGTCAGGTCGGCCGTCTTGACCTCCCAGACGTAGCGCGGCTCGAGCCAGACGTCGGGCTGGTGCTGGCTGCCCGAGCTGTGCGCATAAAACGGCTTGGGACGGTCAATAACAATCTCCGAAAGCGTCTTGTGCAGCTCGTCGAGCATGGCCTCGCTGAAGCCCGTTCCGATGTTGCAGACCGTCTCGTACGTGTCGCTGCTCGGGTTGTAGCACGCCAGCAGGAACGAGCCATAGCTGCCGGTGCGCTTGCCTTTGCCGTGGTAGGCGCCGACAACAACCAGGTCTAGCGAGTCGCCGATGCCAGAGAGGTAATCTTTCTTGATCTGTAGCAGGTTAGTCACAAGGACCAGCATTTTGACTTGTAAACGTACCTTGAGCCAGTTTCGACTCCGCTTGCTGGGCTCGTATCCGCTCTCCGTACCGTCCAACATCTTGACCATCAGGCCTTCACACGAGGCCTTGACCGACTCATCAAGGAACGACTGAATCTCGTCCAGCTCCTGGCCATCCATACTTGTCGCAAATGCAAACTCGCCCTCCACTGGCTGGAAGGACTTGTGGAGGAGCTCACGACGTTCGCGGAGGGGCTTTTCCACCACCGCCTTACCGTTCAGATAGAGCAGGTCAAACGCGAACACGCAGACCTTGACCTTGACATCCTCCACCTTGACATCCTTCTTCTTTCTGGTCATCAGCTGCTGGAATGGAAGAACCTTCTTCTCCGTGACATCCCACGCGACCGACTCGCAATCAAGAACAAAACTGGACGTGTCCTCCTTGACCCATGTGTGCAGCTTGGCAAGGATATCGGGGTACTTTTTCGAGAGGTCTTCGGAGTTTCTTGAGAAGATGGATGCCACCCCGCGACCAGCTTGCTTGCCGGCGCTTGGCAGAGACTGGCTCAGTTGCTCCTTGGAATCTTTGGCAACATAGTGTATTTGCGCCCGCTCGCCGTCGTACTTGTACTCGCACGTAAAAGTTTGGCCCTCGAAGCGATCGAGCACTTCTGTTATCGCCTTGGTTGGTTTGGCCAACATGGGCTTGAGCGGTACCCCGGGTCGCAGTTTGCAGTGTTCTCTGAGCTCCATGATTCCGTATTCCATCATGGCTGGAATAATTACGTCGTAACTTGGGAGCTCGCTATTAAACGTGTTAGAATAGGCCACGACATCGAGAGGCAACTAACCTGTAAACGGTCTTGAGAATGGATTCGGCCTTCTCAATATCGCTAATGCTGGGGACCTTTCCTTTCTTCTCGGCCTCATAAGCAATTACTGCTTGGGCCAGAGAGACGAGGACCGTCTTTTCAGCAAGTCCGAGTCTCAGCTTCCCCTCCAGGAACCGAACGATGAACTTGGCCTCGCTGGGGCCACCTTTGTCCTTGGTGATATCAACCTTGCTACGGTTGGTGGCGTCTGAGGACGACAGTAGCCGTTTGATCAAGTCTACTTTCCTTCCCTGGGCACCTTGACCTGCCACCGTGGCGATATCCATGAGAGCCTTGTGGACGCCGCGGATTGTCAAGGGTTTGGGCTTGAACATGGTCGGCTGAGTTGCTCGCGATTTGACCGCGACGAGGCCGAGATCGCCAATCTCCTTTTGGTCTTGTTTGACCACACTCATTTGCCGACCGGTGCTGTCTCCAATGGCTTTCATAATCAGAGACTCGCCAATGCCAAGCTCAATGCCAGCATAGTCTGGGGCGAGCTTGTTTATCATGAGCAGGACAGTTGGCAGGAGATCGTCCGGCGTAAGCCTCATGACCTGCCGCAGAAACAGAGAACAGTGTTCCATGATGATCAACCTCTTGGTCGTGAGCTCAATGAGGGAGAAAGTCTCGCAGAGGGCGGCGTAGGGCACCGGCGCGCCAGGTTCCCAGTCTGGATACGGGTGCTTGGTTGTCGACTTTAGGACAGCTTGGACGGTTTTACGAACCTCTTCGGCGATCTCGGGCTTCTCTTCCTCATCTTCCTCCTCCTCTTCTTGTTCCTCTTCGAGGTCAGATGCCGTCTCGGAAGCGGAAGCCGCCTCTTCCTTGACCTTTTCAGCTTTTACGGTCTCTTTCTTTTTCGGAGGCTCGGGGTCTGATTCGCGCTTGACTTTCACAGCTGGCTTCTTCTCTGTCTTTACTGGCGGGGCTTCTTCCATGGATTCGTCCTCGTCGTCATCCTCAATGACCTTGCGACCCTTTCTAGGTCGCTTGCTGGCGGGAGCGACATCATCAAGAGTCTCGTCTTCTTCCTTCTTGACGGCCAATGTCTTTGTCGAGCCGGCCGGTCTTCCCCGTTTCTTCGTCTCTGAAGAAGAGCTGTCAGTCCTGGATAGTCATACAGCCTGCGTTCCTTACCGATTGGCAGCTCCGCTTTCTCCTTCGGGCTTTCTTGCTTTATTGTCTTGCTTTCCGCCTTGGTTTCTGGTGCTGCTTCCTCCTCATCAACGTCATCCTCTACAGGTTTTCGTGGTTTGGCCGACGGCTTCGTGGAGAAGGAGAGTGTAGTCTGCTGTTTCGGGACGGGTTTGGCGCCATTTGGCTGGCCAAAGAATTTCCTGAGTTTTGTATGTGGTCAGAACAATTCTATGTCGCAACGGAGGGAGCATCATTGGAACTGGCGCAGACTGGGGCTCCACGCACCACAATCTGGTCTGCGAGGGTTTGACATACCCGAGTGTCGCCTGCTTAGGAGCCATTCTGGGCAAAATCCGGGAAATGGTCGTGAGAGGCCTTATGAAGCTTCTTGAAGCCAGGTTGAGAAGTTGACACAGTCTCAAGAAATGGGAAAGAATAATGGTGTTTGCGGCGACGTCGATAACTATAGGCCAATCACGGGTGCGACGCGCTGTTACGCGACTTTTGCAACGGCAACTGCAGTGGGATGGTCGCGTAAAGTGACACGGTCACATGTCTGGACCCCACTTGTTGCCTGACGGCCTTGGACACCCTAGCACCACTGCACCAGTCTCTCAGGCTGCCTGATTCAAGTGAAGTCTTGGGAATAGAAAAGCATTCATAGTAAGCCTCTGTGAGGAGAAAATCCGTCAGTCGCCTTCCAAGTTTGTTAGTGATAAACAAGCCGAGCTGTGTCTTGTTGGGTTCGAAATCTTGATGGTTGTCATTGTCCATCACCAAGATCCATATGCATCAATGAATGCGAATAATACCTTAGTTGGTGGAAGCAGAAAGTAGAGAGTCAGATGTATTACACTAAATTGCGAAATTCGAAGGGAAACTTCAGCTTGCTCTTTCCTTTGAGAAGACACTTGCAAACTCAACTGGAGTTCTTGGGAAGTGACAATCGTTGCAGGGATGACCAAAAGGGGAAGTGGCCATAGCTCCCGCAGTCAAATTTTGGATTGGTGTTTGGCAAACAAACGCTGCAAAACACCAAAAAATGGCCGAGAAACCATGAGGATTACCCATTTTTACATGAATATCCACCCTAGGTCACAGAGCAGGCAGCACAACCGTTGTGTCTTCCCTAGTGAGCCCCAGAGTTTGGAATCTCACCAAGTCTGGCAGCCCACCACGACCCCTGTCAGGCCATGGGAGCCTAAGCCGGCGGATTGACATGGGTGCAGCCTGTCGTTGCTTTTTCCACATCATCACACTCTCTCCGCAACTCTCCCATGATGTGGTGAATCTTCATTCTCACTGCGGAACATGTAAACGAAGACCAAATACTGTGAGACCCGAGACGTAAGCCTCCGCAGCGTCTCTGACCCGACTCCGAATTCCATGTTTTTGGGACTGCGAAGTGATCGGCACCAGACAGAAGCGAATGTCCTGGAAGCTCAGCATCTCGAAACTTGAACAGACTCCGTTCACAACCCTACGCGCTGTCGAGCCCGCCTCCTTTTCACTCCATCCATCGGCATTTCTGGCTACGTTCCCGCGATAATTGCTAACTAGATGAAGACCGTCAAGAGAGCCATCCACGATGCCGCCACGCTCGGGCTACTCAGCAGAGCCAAGGAGCCTGAAGGACCTCACTGGTATGCATGGAAAGACTGTATACCAGGTGTCCATGTAGCTAATGTCCGATGTAGCACAGTTGGCTAGCAGCTCTTCTCTGGCAAGGAAGAAGGCAGTTGATGGTGAGTCGCCCGCGATGCTCCATGATCGAATGGAACACTAACTTTGAGTCTGTCAAGACCTATTGACGTTCTTCCAGTCACACCAAGCCCAAAAGCAGTAAGTCAGAGCCGGTCCCGGGGATGAAGGTATATACTGAACTCCCACAGGGATGTGTTCGACGATAAAGGTTATCACCAGATCTACGAGTCTATTTTTCGGTGTACGCTGTTGGAGAAGGAGTCTTACTTCAGCACCAAAAAGACTGCAGCAAGCAAAACGAGACTCGAGAGATGCGCTCAGCTCCTGCGTGTTGTCGTCCGCCATGGCGCCTCCAAGATCCGGCGCAAGACGGTGAGGGCTATCATCGACCATATCACACAGATCCTTCCTCATGAAGACGGCACGTATGTCGCCCCTCTCCTCAACGACTACATCAAGGCGCTTCGTACGCTTGTTGAAGTCCCCTCGAATGTCGAAAACATGTCGGCGGCATCACGGGGTCACGGCTGGAGGGCATGTGTCGACTTCTGCATCGATGCCATCCTCCGCTGGCTTAAAGGTGACGATCCCGAAACGGACTCTCATAAGTACGGTAGTGATGCTTCGGCCCTGCCGCCAACCAGTCAGATCAAAACGCAATTGGCCTTGGATTTCGTCGTCTGCCTGGAGTCTCTGGTGTCTTCGCCAAACGCGCCCATCGGAGACCGAGCACAGGAAATAGCGGATCTTGCCTTTGCAGTTATCGATCTCATCTCTTTAAAGATTACCGAGGTCCGGAAAGTGGCATTCTCAACTATCACCAATATTCTTCTGCGCGTACAGGCGGAAAACACCAAGTTGGCCGCAAATATCACACGGAACCTGATTCCTCGCCTGTCGACTTGGTGGCAGCTAGGCATCTCGCGGGACGCGCTGCTAAACTCCATGAGGGACGAGATGCTAAAGGCATTATATGCGTCACAAACCCAGTTGCAATCTTTGCTGACAAAGGACGGCGGGGAACCTGGAATCAAGGAGCGCGTAGAAAGCTTGCTGGACTCGCTATGGTCAGAGTACTCAAAGCGAGAGGACCGAGATAGGCTTCAGCTAGACGACGTGAGCTTCACCGCTATGAATCTGCCCAACGACCATCCGCGAACCGCAGCGTTTAGTCTCCGACCGTTCAACCTCGCCGGTGAGCAGAACTGGTTCCTGCTTGAAAACCTAGCGATCCTCGAGAATACATATTCGAGCGCATCTCCAAACAAAGACGAAACCAGCAACAGTGACGGAACGTCTCGCAAGAGACAGCGGACCGAAATGGACCACCGGCGGCTGCATCTGAAGAAGATGACTGGGGACCAGGGTGTCCGGTTGACATTTCTGCAACTACTTCCGTTTGTGGTCAAGCTCAGGGCGCTTTCCATGGACGAGGCGCAGGAGCTCCTTGATGATATCGCAAGCTGTTGCTCCGATAACCCGGGCAACACCGTCGAGTCTTGGGGTATGCTTGCCGCAGCAAGGTACGTTATCAATCTCCTGCATTTGCTGTCCGGGTTGGCTGATGAACTCGCAGTGTTGCCGCCCACAAGACATCCTGGGACTCCTCCCTTCGCGACTACTGGGGAAATACTTGGCAAAAGACGGTTCGATCAGTCAGCTCACCGTCACTTACCCGGGCAGCTTGCGTCCTGCTGGACTCGATTCTCAAGGCCGACTTGGTGGAAAAACACGAGATCTCGGAAGATCTCGCTCTGATGGTAGTCAAAGCCGACATCAGCGGGCCGGCTATTGTTGTCGATTCATCATTAGTGTTGATGACAAGTCTGTTGCGTCTGCGCAACATCCTGCTTCCAAACGCAAACGTCTCCACGGCAAACCACATCGCCAGATGGGTTTCTGTCAAGTGGAATCCTGCGGACCTCTCGTATGCCTCCACGCATGGAATGCATACCACCCCCTTTGACCTGCTATCTCTTTTCCGAGCCTGCTACGGCATGCCACACATTCATATGCCGACACCTCTTCGGTCGTTCGGTGGCCCGCTTCTGCAATTCCGAAAGCGACAGAACAGACTTGATGTAGCAGTGCGCTACCTCTTGCTGCTTGGCCCCGAGCCTGAGCCAATATTTTATAAGCCCTGTATCTCGTACGCAGACGCGGCTGACCCAGACGACCAGGAGATAGAATCTTCAGATGCGCACTCGGTCCAGCGTACAGTTCTCGAATACTTCTCTCCCATCGTCCAGGATCTCCTCCGGTTGTCCAAATCATGGATGAAGCGGACGGGGGAAAACAGCACGCCGTTGTCGACCGATCGACTACAGAGCGTAGTCATCACTTGTTTATCTGGGTTCTTAATGCTTCCGGATTTAGGCACCTCTCGGTCTGAAGACAAGGAAGAGCTCCAGTTGGCATTGACTCAAGTATTTGATGCCACTCTGGAAGCAGCTCTGAATTCGCACCAGAGCGAGCAGTTCTTCAATCTTATCCTGAGGCTCATTTCCGGATGCCTCCCCTCGTTGGCGACAGCTCACTTGCGCGTTCTGGTCGAAGAGAGAGAGCCCTTGCTAGATTGCATTGCCAAGCTGTCCCGGTCATTGAAGGATAAAGAGGGATATGAGTCGATAAGTCGCAATGCTGACTCTATGGATCTTGACGACGACTTCGACACGGCCTCGAGCCAGAGCGGTTTCGATTCAAAAGGAAAGACACTCCCACGACGAGATGTGCTGCTTGGCGATACACCGGAAGCTTTTTATCTTGAAACGACTCTCCGCATTCGTCTCATCGACATCATAAGGACCGACAAGGGCGCAATTGATCATGTTCCGGAGCAATTTGTCGAGTACCTCGTCCAGCTCCCCATGGACCAGTTCCTCCTCTGTCGAAGCCTTATGACGGAGTTGTTCACCTGTCTCCAGATAACGCCTTATGAATCCCAGCAAGAAATCATCAAGAGAGCCGGGATGATTATTGGCGAGACAGAGTTCACATGCTGCGAAGCCTCTCTCTCTACCTGTATCGACCTATTAGGCTGCTTCGTGCGCGAATGGGTTAGCGAAAGGGATGACGGGAACGGCCGCGATATACTCTCGATCCATGCCGGCGAGCTGTACGAGTACCTCGTCAAGACCGCGCTACCAAGCAACTCCCTCTCGGCGGCAGCACAGGTCTCGCTCTCTGAGCTGCTCTTCAAGGTTAACGAAACCAGAGGGGACTATGCGACTGCTCTCGGATTGCCCTCCTCGCTGTCCACCATTCTGCAGATCCTCCATGATGGGCCTATGGAGGTCAAGTTCTCTATTGGTCTGAACTTACCAAACTTGTTTGGGCTTTATATTCTCAAAAAACATGAGGACATATTCGTGGAGAACGTCTTGGAGAAGCTGCCTGCGGCAAAGGAAATTACAGAAGGTATTGCATGCCGCCTGTTCATCCTCGCTGAGCTCGCATGTCGTTGGCCCACTTTGCTGCGGAGGTGTGTCTATCACATTTTCGAGACGCCGGGCAGAGTGCCGGACTCCTTCAACCACGCAAAAAGCTGCTGGGAACGAGTCAGCGCCGCCCGTCAGCTCGACAGTCCTATCAGTCTATTTTCGCTGTTTGCGCCGCAGTTGTTATTTACGTGGCTTGAAAGTAACGCTATAACTGAGCTTCCGTTCGGTGCCTTTGGGTTTTCTAGCCTTGAGGACCTCCTTCGAGCCTCCAGTGCGGAAGCCTCGGCGATTATATGGATGCGCGGGCAGGAAGATGATGCCAATGAACTGGCTCAAGCACTCGGCTTAACCCTCGCAGAGATGGTCGACCAAAACTTTCCGAAAATCATGGCGTACAGCATCGCCCAAGACTTCAGCGCCCCTCCGAGTTCCCCGAACTCTGCCACTGGCGAGGCCCGGCTCAGGGCGCTCCTGGGAAAAGAGAGGTTTCTGGAAAATGTGCATCTTCATTTCGCCGATATAATAGCCACCTTTTTCGAGACTTTCGACCAGGAGAACCCGATCGAGAAAGCGTTTGCTAGAGACCCGGCATTTGAGCCCGCTGCAAGAATCATGGCGGAGATCAAGGAGTGTGGTCATCTTGCCACATACTTGCCTTGTAACCAGCAGCCTCTGTTTAAAGCAAAGTACCTACAGAGACAAATCGTACATCTCTGTAGCCGCACAGCTTATGAGCCTCACACCCTATGGACTCCGGCTCTCATCGTTTTTGTGGCTCGCAGGCTCCTCAACACCATCAAACCGGCACTGGGCTCGCTTCATGCTTGCTCGGTACTGCGGAAGATTCGGGTCCTTTTATGCTTCGCTGGCGACCGGGCATTGGCCTCGTACCCTTTGGAGATGTTGCTCTATACCACCAGAGAGTTCATCTTGGACCCGGAGTGTGCAGATGACGCCATAGGTATTCTCAAATACCTTTTGCTGAAAGGGGAATCGCATCTATCCAAGGTGCCAACATTCCTTGCCGGCTTTGCCCTTGCGAGCTTCTCGGGCCTCCGCGCTTTCCTCCGCTCAAGTCAATCGAGCACGACACAAGAGAGTCAATTTAAAGAAACCAAGGACAATGCGAATAGGTTCCACGGCTGGCTTCGTAAACGCCTCCAGGGGTATACGTCGCCTGTCTTCCGGGATTCCAAGCAGAGCCAGGCTTTTGAGGCCATCACGCGTCTCGCCGCCGAACTCGTAGAAAGTGGCTCGTACAGCGACTTGATCCTGGAGGTTCTGAGGGACTGGGGACGTGACAACCAGCTTCTAGACGACAAGGCACGGGGTGCCGCGTTCTCCATGATATGTACTGACTTCAAAATGCCGGTATTTGCTGATGATGACATAATCGATAACGACCCGCTCGCGGTTGAGCACGCATCGGCCGTCTGGAAAAGTTGCAGGTATCCCGGGCTGAACGAGGAGTATTTGTCTTGGGCTGGCCGTGTGCTGGGACGTTCGTATTTGGGCAGCGGCAAGATTCCCGAGGAGCTCCTGCGAGAGTCTCGTCTTCCAGACTACTCCGAGCTATCGCCCGGCAACGGCGGTTCGGAGGAAGCCCTTCTGAATCTCATCCAAGATCTAGCAGTCGACCAAGACCGCTTGACTGCCGGATTGGCCGAAGCCGCCCTCCGGGCCGTGGTTACCGACGCGACCATCGACGAAGATTCCGACTTGCTGTACGCGATCAGCAAGAGCCTGACCAAGTCGCTGGAACACTCTTCCAACTGGGAACCATTCCACACTCCAGGATCTGAGTCTACAAAGATCCCGGCACCTGTGGCAGTCTCCTGCTTCGGGGAAAAGCAGCTGGAGAGCCCGTCATGGCCTCGGGCGTTGACAACCTACTTGGCACTATCCTTACCAAAGGTCAACATATTGAGAGTGCTGCCCCCAATCCTACACCATGTCGAAGGGTTCGCGGAAAAGGCCTTTCCTTTTGTCATCCACCTTGTCCTATACCACCAGCCACGAGGCTCACCGGGCGCGAAGGCGGAAATATCCGGCGCCCTGAAGGAGTGGTTGGATTCGACGTCACCCGCATCGAAGGAGAATCACAAGCTGCTGCTAAATACTATCCTGTACCTCCGGACCCAGCGAATGCCGAGCGAGACCTCAACTGCCGACCGAAACCATTGGCTTGAAGTCAACTTTCCCTCTGCCGCGGCGACGGCCACACGGTGCGGCATGTACAAAGCCGCCCTCTTGTTTGCCGAACTGGCATCCTCTGAAGACTCTCGTAAGACCAGGCGCTCATCACTCGGAAGAGACGCCCAGTGTTCTAGCGAAGTTCTTCTCTCCATTTTCGAGAACATTGACGACCCCGATGCATACTACGGCCTCGAACAAGACGCATCGCTCTCATCCGTCCGGGCTCGACTGGAGTATGAGCATGACGGGAGCAAAAGTCTAGCCTTCAGAGGTGCCGAATACCACACACACCTGAAGTACGATACGCCTCGATCTGAGGAGGATGCCCAGGCTATCATAAATTCTCTAAGCACCCTGGGTCTGACTGGCATTTCGAACTCTCTACTACAGGCACAACAAGGCTCGGGTGTCTCATCGGTCTCGCCAGACATAACATTCACGGTGGCAAGGAGACTAGAGAAATGGAATCTCCCGACTCCGGCTACCACCGACAGTTGGGCCGTCACGCTATATAAGGCATACCAGAGCCTTCATCGCGGACACAGGAAGTTTGGCATTTTCAACGGACTGGCTGATACAATACAGACAGTTGTATCGCACAACCACAATATACCGGCGGTGCGACGCCATTTTGGAGTCCTAGCTGCCCTCACGGAGCTCGACAATCTATTTGACCCTAATGACAAGACGGAACTTAAGAGAATGCTTGACACCTTGAAGCGTCGCACAGAGTGGATGATGAGTGGAAGGTAGGACAAGATCTTTCATCATTTAGTCCGGTTTTGCTAATGAACCCAGGTACGATGCCGTCAGCGAGATCCTGTCCTGTAGAGAGACATCTCTAAACATATGGAGCATGCGCGGTTGGGGCTTCAGGACATCGGACTTCCAACCGCTTGATGTTCGGGCAAACCAGGTTCGAGCGTTGCTTCGTCTGTCAACCGTCTACCGCTTCCATCACGCTAGACAGGAAAGCTTGAATATCTCGACACGGTTGTTCCACCTCCTCGGCAAGGACGAGTATAACAAGCCGGCTCAGGAGTTGGGGGCCGAGTTTGAAGCCATGGTGATGATAGAAGCCGCAAACTCGCTCTGGGACCAAGGCGAGATGATTCCTTCCATTCGAATGCTACAAGAGATTGAAAAGTCTCTAAGCAAGCAACTCGCGCCGTCGACTCGATCTAATATTCTGTCCAAGATTGCTCACCAGGTATCTGTTGCAAGACTGGAAGGGCCGGACAACATCAAGAAGAGATACCTCGAACCCGCCCTGAAAGAGCTAAAGGGGGCGAAAGAGGGGGAGAATTCGGGCCGAGTCTTCCATCAGTTCGCAATGTTCTGTGATGAGCAGCTTCAGAACCCCGACAGCCTCGAGGATTTGGCACGGTTGAAGCACCTCAAAGATGGCAAGAGCTCAGAGGTGGAACAGCTGAAATCCCTGATAGCCAGTTCCAGGGACTCACAGCACAGGAGCAAGTACACAAGCGCACTCTCCAAAGCCAAGCAGTGGCTTGACCTAGACAACCACGAACTGCAAAGGGTGGAACGGACACGAGCTGATCTCGTCCGCCTGAGTCTCGAAAACTACCTTCTTTCCCTCTCGGCATCGGACGAACATAACAATGATGCTCTGCGGTTTACAGCTCTGTGGCTGGAGCGCTCAGGTGAAGACATGACCAACGAGACAGTGAAGAAGCTCATCGGAAAGGTACCCACGCGGAAATTTGCGCCTTTGATGAACCAACTGTCATCCCGTCTCCAGGATCACGACGATATGTTCCAACAGCTCCTATCGAATCTCGTCTACCGCATCTGCTTGGACCACCCGTATCACGGGATGTATCAGATCTGGTCCGGCGCCAAGTCACGGGTCAACAAAGATGACGAAGTCGCGGTATCACGGCAGGACGCAACATCCAAGGTGGCCAAGGCGCTCGCGAAGGCTGAGCAGGTATCCAAAATTTGGTCAGCGATCGACGTTACCAGCAGGGCCTACCACTCACTGGCCGTCGACCGCGACCCTAATAGATACAAGGCTGGCCACAAGCTGGCGCTCAAGGATTGCCCGCCGGCTGTGAGCCTCGTCAACATGGTGGTTAAGCGGCAAATCCCGCCGCCAACTCTGCAGATCGATCTGTCAGACACACTCGACTATTCGCATGTGCCCATGATACACAAGTTCGAGCCCGACATGTCGATCGCATCGGGCGTCAGTGCGCCCAAGATCATTACGGCGGTGGGCACCGACGGCAAGAGATACAAGCAGCTCGTGAAAGGCGGTAACGACGATCTCCGACAGGACGCCATCATGGAACAGGTCTTTGCGGCCGTGTCCGAGCTCCTGAAGCTTCATAGGATGACAAGACAGCGAAACCTTGGGATCCGCACATACAAAGTCTTGCCGCTCACATCTTCGTCGGGTCTGATCGAGTTCGTTCCCGACACGATCCCTCTCCACGAGTATTTGATGCCCGCACACGAGCGGTACTTCCCCAAGGATCTGAAGGGGTCACAATGCCGTAAAGAGATTGCAAACGCGCAGACCAAGTCTGCAGACACTCGTGTGAGTGTGTACCGGAAGGTTACCGACAAGTTTCACCCGGTCATGCGCTACTTTTTCATGGAAAACTTCCCCGATCCGGACGAGTGGTTTGCCAGAAGGACAGCCTACACGAGGACCACAGCGGCCATCTCCATGCTCGGGCACGTGCTGGGGCTAGGCGACAGGCACGGGCACAACATCCTGCTGGACTCCAAGACAGGCGAGGTTGTGCACATCGACCTTGGCGTTGCGTTCGAAATGGGCCGTGTTCTGCCCGTGCCGGAGCTGGTGCCATTCCGGCTGACGCGGGACATTGTGGACGGCATGGGCATCACCAAGACGGAAGGCGTGTTCCGGCGGTGCTGTGAATTCACGCTGGACGCGCTGCGCGAGGAGACGTACTCAATCATGACCATTCTGGATGTGCTCCGGTACGATCCTCTGTACTCGTGGTCCATCTCGCCGGTGCGCATGGCCAAGCTCCAGAATGCCCGGGATGATGAGGTCGGAGGCAACGGAGGAGGGGATGACCAGATGGACCTGGACAATAAGAAGTCGGTCAACGAGCCAAGCGAGGCGGATCGTGCTCTAGAGGTGGTGCGGAAGAAGCTTTCCAAGACGCTCAGCGCCATGGCGACGGTGAATGATTTGATCAACCAGGCGACGGATGAGCGGAATTTGGCTGTTCTATATTCAGGTATGTGCCCATTCCATGAAGATAACATGACCGAGATGATAGGAGACTGTGCTGACGAGATGCAGGCTGGGCTGCGTACGCTTGAGCCAGTCCTTAGTTTCAAGGCAGATGGGAAATGGTTAGGATTTAGCATGGCGTCGATGGGATTGAATCTGTGATTGTATCCATATTTGTAGAATAGGTAGTCTAATGCTGTAATTACACCATACATGGAATTTTAAATCTGGAGATTTAACGACGTCGTCAAGGCGTGCGCGCAGCTGTCACGGCTGAGGCGGCCCCACTGCGGGGGATTGTGCACTGTGCACGGAGGTGTTATCGATAGCGAGCTATCTGTCTGCCGTCAACTGCCCGTCAACTGCGGACGTAACAAAGCTCCAACTTCCATCCCGCAAGTGCATCATCAAATCCGTCGATTGAATTGACCCTGTTTTACGACGCTCACGCTACACCACACGACAGCCAGACACACAGAATAACCACAGAGAGCGCCAGAGCGGGACCCGCGCGGTCCATGCCTTCCACGTTGGACCCGACGCGCTCCTCCCCTCCTCAAGCGGCGAAACGGCGCCACGACTCGACGTCAAGCTTCCCCGATACCACCAGCCTTCCCGCCTCGGCACCTGGGCCCTCGTCCGTCCCGGACCCTAAGCGCGCCCGTTCGGGAAGCTTGCACACGTCGCCGCACCCCCAGCGCCCGTTCCACCCCCACGCCGCTCCCACCATGTCGGCCAAGGTCCAAGGCAAGCGGCCCGAGCTGGTCGACCTGACGTCGGACTCGCACGGAAACACCACGGCCCTCCCCCGCCGCCCTGCCCTCCAGCCGCACGTCGGCCCCCGGAAGCTGGTCATCAAGAACGTCCGCCCGGCCACGGCCAACCGAGCCGCTGATCTCGAGAGGTACTACGCCCGCGTCCACGCCGAGCTCGACGAAGCCCTCACCGCCATCTTTGCGGGGCAAGAACCACCACAGCCTTTGGAGCGCCTGTACCGCGGTGTCGAGGACATTTGTCGCAAGAAAGACTCAGCCGAGCTTGCCGACCAGTTATACTCACGGTGCGAGGCTTTCCTCCTGGGAGACGCCGGGCCGCGCCGAGCCATTAATGAGCCGGATGACATCATGCTTCTGAGGAGGGTGCTGGAGCACTGGAAGAGCTGGAGTAAGAAGCTACTGACAATCCGCTGGATATACAGCCACCTCGACCGGAGCTATTTGTTGGTTGGGAAGGCCGGGAAGAAGGGCATACAGGGTATCAATGACATGGGCATAGGATTGTTTCGACAGGCTGTCTTTGGCAGTAAGAAGGACGATGCCCCCGAGGGAACACCGCTCGGTAAAAGAGTGGCCGCGGCCATGTGCCTACTGGTTGACTATGATCGGAGGCGGGACGGGAGGTTCGAGCCGTCACTGCTGAAAGAGGCGGTAACGATGCTGAGACTGTTTGACGTTTACGGGTGGTACTTCGAACGGCCCTTGCTCGCAGCCTCGCGCGACTTTTTCGACGAGTTCGTCGGCGAGTACAGGAGCGGGTCGTCGAGTCTGAAAGACTTCGTCATGGCAACGCAAAGCCTGCTCGCGCGCGAAGTCCAGAGGTGCGACCTCTACAACTTTGACAGCATCACCAAACGGCAGCTCCGGCTCGATGCGCATGCCACGCTCATCGAACAGTACTTGGTCACGCTTCTCGACAACGGCAGCGTAGCGAGACTGCTAGAAGCCCATGATATCGAGTCGATGAAAGCGCTCTATGACCTGCTCAGACTATCTGGCATCCAGGAGAAACTCAAAGAACCGTGGGAACAATACATCCGCGCGACGGGCACGGCTATCATCGGCGACACTGCCAGGAGCGATGAGATGATTATTCGCCTCCTGGAGCTTCGGAGGTCTCTGGACGTCATGATCCGCGACGCATTTGGGAGGGACAAGACATTTGACCTGCGCGACGCATTCAAGGCTTTCATCAACTCCAGGCCGAGTAAGGCGGCAGGGAAGGCAGTAACCAATAAAGTCACACCCCAGGTTGGAGAGATGATTGCCAAGTATATCGACATGCTCCTCCGCGGCGGGCTCAAAAGCCTGCCCAAGTCGCTTCTCTCGGACAACAAGGACAAGGCCGCGGCCGAGATGAGCGGCATAGCGGCCACGGGTGATGAGGATGCGGAACTCGATCGGCAGCTGGATGCCGCCGTGGAGCTCTTCCGCTTCATTGACGGCAAAGATGTGTTTGAGGCCTTTTACAAGAATGGGTTGGCCCGACGGTTGCTCATGGGCCGCAGCGCGAGCCAGGATGCCGAGAGAAACATGCTCGCCAAGCTAAGGTCCCAGTGCGGCGCCAGCTTCACACATAACCTCGAGCAAATGTTCAAGGACCAGGAACTGGGCAAAGACGAGATGGCGTCGTTCAAGTCGTGGCTGGAGGGCACCGGGCGGCCCAAGAGCAGTGTTGACCTTCATGTCAACGTCCTCGCGGCTGCCGCATGGCCGAGCTACCGAGATATCCGGTTGCAGCTTCCAGTGGATGTGCTGGACCAGATTAACGCATTTGACCAGTATTACAAGAGCAAGCACAGCGGCCGACGATTGACGTGGAAGCATCATATGGCGCACTGCGTGCTGCGGGCCCGATTCGACCGTGGTCCGAAGGAACTGGAAGTCAGCGCTGCCCAGGCAGTGGTTCTTGTCCTCTTCAACGAGGTCGAGGGCAAAGGCGGCCCGACGGACGGCGTGCTCTCGTATGAGCAGATCGCGCAGTCCACCGGCTTGCCCGGGCCGGAGCTCGAGCGGACGCTGCAGAGCCTGGCCTGCGGTAAGGTCCGGGTGCTGAGCAAGCATCCCAAGGGGCGCGACGTCAAGCCGACCGACACGTTTACCGTCAACAAGGGGTTTACGGATCCCAAGTTCCGTATCAAGATCAACCAGATCCAGCTGCGTGAGACCAAAGAGGAAAATACGGAGACGCACGAGCGCGTCGCAGCTGATCGACAGTACGAGACCCAGGCGGCGATTGTGCGGATTATGAAGAACCGAAAGAAGATGACGCACGCGCAGCTGGTGGCTGAGGTTATTAACCAGACCAAGAGTCGAGGGGCCGTCGATACGGCGGATATCAAGCTTTGGATTGACAAGTAGGTCCTTGCGTTGTGTCTTTTCGTTTTGTATGCCAACTAACTCGGTGTAGGCTTATTGACAAGGACTATTTGGAGCGGGAGGACGGGTCATATGTTTACGTCTCGTAGGAGATGAAGGGTGACGACGGAAACGATAGGATTGGGTTTGAATTCGTGACATAAGCGTGGTGTGGGTGATGCAGGGAGGGCTGCTAGGAAAGCGATGGAGTTTCTTCGTTGTCATTCACTTTTTAGATGAGACTTTGCATGACCGGTGCACGGGTTCTTGGAAGTGAGCAGCGAGTAAATTTATGGAAGATGAACAGTACTTACTGCAGTCTTGAACACCAGCGACGTTTCTCCCCTTTCTATACTGCTACCCGGCTCTACTTTCCGACCAGCTCATCTCTTCTTTCTTCGGTGTCCAGTATTCTGAGATGCAAGTAAACAACATTATTCCCGACAACCCCCACGGGATTGTCTCGCGGCGGCGATATTAATTCTGAGCCGCGCGGCCGTGGTGTCTCGGAAGTCACCACGCTGCCGTCCCATGTCACATTGATGGGAGTCGAGCAGATATGTCCCGAGTCCCCGTTACAGCTCGGTCACCCAGTCAGTGACTACAGATCGAATTCGGGCTTCCACTTCTCTCGGTCTTTCTGTGCCACGGACCGATTAGACCTAACTTTGCGTTTATGCGTTTTGTAGCCATTTACACCGGGCGCCCCTGCCTCATATCGTGCTTGGGGATTTATCCATCCCACCGACTCACTGAGCGGTGCGATTTCATATGTCACATCGTGAGGTTTATTTCCTTTGCGAAGGATTTAGGTAGGGATCATCGAGAGACTAGGTACGATTGTCTTTCGTGGTGACTTTTCTTCTCAAAGTCGACGATGTCTAACAAAGTAGGCTTGGTAGGTGTAACTTTCATGTCGACTCAGGGAACCCTGACGCTACGGGTAGCGGTCGCCAGACTGACATCGCCGCTTCGGATTTCTTTTGTTTAACTTGCAGGCAACTGAGTCAAGTCAAACGGGTGAAGCTATTCAGGGCCAAGCAAATCAGGGTTAACAGGATAGATAGATAGATGGATAGATAGATGACTTAGCTCAGCTCTTGCTGGGCCGGTTCTTACCTTGATACCTACACACACGGGATTCCATGTAGAGAGCTTACCTGGTTTTCCACAATTGTAGCTTACCTTGTGTAAGTCGCCACTGTTGTTTCTATTACCACGTTATTCGAATCACTCGATGGTAACATAACCTTGTTGGAATATTTGGGAAGGCGGTGACTACTTTGGTGATAGAGTATCTAAGAAGACTGGTAGAACGCGGTTCATTTGAGGGTATATATTGAGATATGTGGTCTTCCTGCCTGACTGTTCACTGGAAGGGAAATCCGGACACAAAATAATAGGGTTCAGTCTCTTGCCTGTCCTGTCCTGTCGAGTCATGATGCGGCATCCTCATAAAACGAGTTAGACATGGCCCGGGTGCTACGGGTATGGGCGTGCGATTTCAGCAACTGTACGACGACCTCGTTGTTGTTCTCAGCCGCCCACGATAGTGGTGTCCTGCCAGAGATGTCTTTCAATTCAATCTCGGCACCTTTCTCAAGCAGTAGCTTTATTACTGCTTCGTGGCCCTTATCAGCCGCCCACGATAGTGGTGTCCGGCCATATTCGTCTTTCGATTCGATCTCGGCACCCTTTTCAAGTAGTATCTTTACTACCGCCTCGTGGCCGCTCTCAGCCGCCCACCGTAGTGGTGTCATGTCAAGTATGTCCTTCGATTCGATCTCGGCACCTTTCTCAAGCAGTAGCTTTATTACTGCTTCGCGGCCCTTCTCAGCCGCCCTCGATAGTGGTGTCCGGCTATGCCTGTCCTTCGATTCGATATCGGCACCCTTTTCAAGCAGTAGCTTTACTACCACCTCCCGGTTGTTCCGAGCCGCCAGCGATAGTGGTGTCCGCCCATCCTTGTCCTTCGAGTCGATTTCGGCATCCTTTTCAAGCAGTAGCTTTACGACCGCTTCGTAGCCGTCTTCAGCCGCCCACGACAGTGGTGTCCGGCCCAAACCGTCCTTCGATTCGATTTCGGCACCTTTTTCAAGCAGTAGCTTTACTACCGCCTCGTGGCCGTTGCAAGCCGCCCACGACAGTGGTGTTGTCTGGCCAGAGCCGGACCCCGATTCGATGTCGGCCTCCTTCTCAAGCAGTAGCTTTACTACCGCCTCGTGGCCGTTATAAGCCGCACACGAAAGTGGTGTCTTGCCATACATGTCCATCGATTCGATATTCGCCCCCATTTGGATGAGAATCTCAGTGGCGTCAAGGTACCCATTTAGACATGCGTAATGTAACCCGGTCGATCCTCTCCTCTTCCTAGTCGTAGACACAATAATTTGTCGCGTTGCTTTTGACAGCCGTACAGGAGTCTCCCCTTGTTGCTGTTGCAAGCTCTCTCTGACCGAACCTTTGAAAACTCTCCTGTATATATCGCTAGGAAATAGCTCTTGATCGAAGTCGAATACGACTGAGAGAGGTCGCCTCAGCGTGGCCGATAGCCTGGACATGGAGGACCACGCGCTGGTAGAGTAACTTCGCAGTGAATCAATATCCCGATGGACAATTAATGATGCGGTATCTGCTTCTACTCTCCGGAGAGCCCGTCGAACGACGGGTTTCTCCAGGATTGCTTTCTGCTCCGCTAGCGATATGCTGACCCACAAGATTAGTTATGTGTTGAAAATAATAATCTCTATACATTACCTATTACATGCTCCTAGAATGAGCCCCAAGGTGTTTGTTACATGCTTAATCATCTCTTGAGCTTCACTCATGCCCTGCGTCTTGAAGAGAATGCGGATCCTAGCCGCAACGTCGAGCGGAGAACCCTCACTCGTCCGCAAATTCGCTATCTCCCCGTCGATGACTGCGATCAGAAGTCGGCAGTGAGATAGACAACGATCAATATCCATGGCCAGCTGGTAATGCGGATCCTCGGAGTTGCGGTCTGCCCATCTCTTGATCTCCGTTAGAGCAAAGTTGAGACCTGTGAGCTGCATCTCAAAGGTAGAGACAGTCAGATCAGCCAGGTTCCACTTGCTTCGGAGCTCGGACACGGAACGAATGGTTTTGGCGAGGACGTCAATGATGGCAAGCACTGCGCTCGCCGCCCCAAGAATGGTGATTGGGTCGGCCATATCGGAACAAGGCCGCGATAGTGATGATGAGGAACGAACCGAGAGTGGGGATATCTCAGGTCGAACCCCGCGGTATCTCCAGATATCTCCAGAATGAAACTTTGATCTACAAGAGGCAAGCGAGATCAAATTAAAGTTCAAGAATGAGTGAGCCTGAGGTCTGACCGCATATCCGAATTGCAACAACTTGGGGAAGACTGGGTTGGGCTGGGCGGAGTTGGGCAGCCTGACCATTTGCTGCTGCCTGTCAGAATTCGCTGCCGATTTGTTGGGCGTCACGATCGAAGAAGGGGCCAACTCAGGCATTTAGGAAGGCAGCCTCGGAGCAGCCAATCACAAGGGACCCGGCAAGACGATAAAGCATCTCGGGTCTCCTGGGGAAAACAACCAATCACGATGGACCCCCTCCCACGCCTCTCGTGTGTACGCACCTCTCTTGTATCAGCCATGTTCAGGAACTCTGTCTTCAGGGTTCGGGTTGCATAGGTATGGTAAGTACCACTAAGTTTTAGAGGGACATTTCAAAACCTTCAGCCAAAACACAAAGGCGGATGCCGATGTCGCGAGTGACTACATGGAGTAACTACCGCGTATGTATATACTGCTTGATATTGTACGCAAGCGCGTGTGAAGATACACGATGTGGTCGGTTAGATGCATAATGCACGCCAGAAAGATTCGTAAAAGGATAGGAAACAGCACCGACCAGGCATTTAGTTATTTCGAAAGAGTCGTAACGAAGGATAGTTGGATGCTCGAGGAAATGATATTTCCGAAGGAAGATGAGATGCTGACGGGAGACTTGGCCAACATTGCTCTCACGACGTTCCTTGGATCGCGTTTATCTTGGCTTGTTGAAAAGAATTTCCGTCCCGCTGCGATGTTGCGATGTTTTTCTTTTCTTTGCTGCTGCTTCTGTGAAGTGAATGTCATCCCGGAGATTGACCGGTCATGACGTTGATCAACGTTGGCAAGTCGACATCCAATCATGACAATGCTTCGTCAGCTAGGCATTTCGGGAATCTATCCTTTCTCACACCGTGGTATCTCCGGATTTTTTGTATCCGTACACGCAGGAATCGATAAACAGAAATGATGTCGACCAACAATCACTCAACCAGAATCTTATTGGAGAATTAATCCCCGCGCTCTTTTCCAAAGGGTGGGTGTGCAATCAATTCGGTGGCGTTTGCGCCCGCCAGCCCGCCGCGGTCCCACCGCACCAAGGCCCCTCCTCGTGGCTAGCCCGTCTGTTCCTGGCAGGCACGCAGGGCAGACCCACGGCCCCGCCGCGCGACGATCCGGCTGCTTCCTTCTGGGTGCATTTTCATGCGACTTTTGTTCTGGAAGCCGCGTCAGTTCATTTCCGTCCTTTATGAGTATCCGGTTTTTGGGGCATTTTCACTGTGGCTAAAAATGGACGACGACGAAGCAGAACATCGGAGGTGTCCTGAAGAGCAAGCCACCACCAACAGAGACGTCGCTAGTTCGATGGCCTGGCGGTCGTGGGGTAGAGAACGTAACGGTTACGGCTTGCCAGGGCGCCAAGTTTACTAACCGATCGGGCTTGCTGCAAGCCATCAGATAGGGCGGTGAGGATGATTTCGCTTATGCCGACTTTGTTCTGCTGGGTTGCCCCTCGATGCTACTTTGGGCGAGAGACTTGTTTTCTTTCCAGCGGACTCGGCAGACTCGGAATGCATACTCGACAAGAATCAATCTGTACCTGCATGGTTCGCTTGGACAGCTTGATTTCGAGAGCAAGCCAAATTGGATGCCCCCAAGGTCGGACATCGGCGGTTGAGCTGTGGCCGGCCAATAGTTTGATTGCAACCAGCAGATGCAGCACACCCAGCGCCAAGAGACTGAGGCGGCTGCAAATGGAACGGCGTTCAATAGATGCACGACAGGCAAGCGACCCTGGACGTCTTGGCAGGCACAGATGCACAATCGGATTAGCACCCGATCGCGCCCCTGACTGCCCCGTGTGGTCCCTGCCAGGTCTGGACGGGCCCGTCAACTTCAAGATCAGGACCGGCCGCTGTTCATTTCGCTGCACAGTCAGAACGACAGCTGTGCCCTAAACAACCAGCGACAACCAGCGCCCGCACCGCACGGCATTATCACGCAAATTTCCATCTGCCACTGATTGGGCCAGCCAAGTGCCTGTTCCACGGCACCGCCAGATTTAGCCGTCAGCCCAGATTGCCGTGTCTGCAAACCAGCCCGGCTCGACTGTTGGGATCCACGAAACAAAAGCCGACCCCGCGCTGCCGTGCTGCTTGTTTCGCTGTCTCCAAGAAACATCAGTCGCTCGTTCAACCCCAGACTATGTTGCACCGGCTGCCCTGCTGTCTCGCAGCTGAATCATGATGGCCAAGGCCGCCTCGCTGCTCGTCGTCGTCGCCTCGGCATTGCACGTGTTGGCCGCCACGGCAGACACCGCCCGACCGGCCGAGACGCTGATCATCGACCCGCGCGTGCGATACCACGACGATGGGACCTGGATGTTGCTTTCCGAGGACGAGGTGCGGATGCGCGAGCTGAGGAAACGAGACGACGATGCGCCGCTCTCGCTCTCGGTCACCACCACTTTCCAGATCGCCGTATCGACCGTCACCGAGGCCAGCACGACGTCCACCGTCCCGGCCAGCCCGCTGCCGAGCCCGTTCGACAGCAACCTGTCGTCCAACTTCACGGCCGTCAGCGACGGCTCCGTGCCCTGTCCCATCTTCATCAACTCGTTCCTCACCGATCAGCGCTTCAAGCAGTGCTATCCTCTGTCTTTTCTGATCCTCGGGTCCCGGTCCTTCTTCAATGCCGAGCGCTCGCTCGTCAGCACCACGCAGGTCTTGGATGCGACCTGTGCCGCCAATCTTACGTATTGCACCGACTACCTCAACACGCTGGCGCGCAACCTCACGAAACCAGAAAACTGCGGCGCCGACTACACGGCCGGCCAGCCCGTGGTCACGAGTGCCTACCAGGCCATGACGGCCTACGCGCCCATATACACGGTCGGCTGCATCAAGGACCCACAGACGTCCATGTACTGCTACGCCAACGCCGCCACGAACCTGACCAACCCAGCCAACATGTATATTTATTATCTCGCCCTCAACACGCCGCTGCCGGGGAGCGCCATGCCGAGCTGTAACCCGTGTTTACAGCAGACGATGGCGGTCTTCCAGACGGCCAGTGCGAATCGCAAACAAGCCATCGCCAAGACGTATGAACCGGCGGCCGCGCAGATCAATCAGGTGTGCGGGCCGGGGTTTGTCGGGGAGAAGCTGGCGGCCGAGATATCGGCTGCTTCTTTGAGGGGGAGGCCATTATTACCGGTGTGGATAGCCGTGGTGGTGGCCGTGGCTCTGTGGCTACTTTGACCCTCCTTGTCACAAATTCTCTCCTGAACATAAGGATACCTCGGGATGGACGGTAACGGATGCATACAATGGGCGTTTTTTTTCTATTGTCGACAGCATTTTCATGGTGGGATTTTTCTTTGGGAGATGGTCATCACCGGCGCTTTGATACCCTGAGTTTTTCTCTGGCGCAGGATTCTTTTTATCTCTTCTGTGGATGTTTATCCACGCACACCGTTACAATTATTTATTTCGTGTTCGGTTTTACTTTCGTTCGATGTGTGTATTTGGGACTGGTGGCTTGGGATCTTGAGACGAATATGTGTGCGAGTGCGTGTATATGGGACGAGGGAAGACAAAAGTTATTTCTTGTGTGTGTATAATTCTTTGGTAGTATATATATCTGAAGGTGTATTGAGTTGTGTTTGGTGTAGGACTTCTGATCGTTTTCTTGTCGGTGATTGGGTAATAGGACGGGGCAGTGTAAATGTGGGTTTGATGAAGACAGTCTCTCAGTGGTGTCACTCATCGATATCTAGATTAAGATACATCTCTGTTGAACACCTCTTTCGATGTTGGAACCCCGATACAGGTATTACGTATTCTCTGTTTCCGCTGTTGTTCGAATCGAGCTCTTTTCGCTGTACACATATGTTTCGCCGGCGCTATGTGTTTCCCTGGCTATGAATATCGGACACCATATGACGGGCAGCGCGGGTTGGATGCAAACAACCTGTACCGCCCAAGGCGAACTTTGGGAACTTATGGCATCTGCCCGAACTAACTGCCCACAAACGCAAGGAAGCTTTTTCAACAACTACCCATGCGAGCCATGTTCTCTCATGCCCTCTCTCATATCGGGTCCATCATTGTTTCCTTCAACGCCCAATTCTCGAAAAGATACGTTGGTTCTACTGGAATTAGAGACACCGAGGCCGGGGGCTGCGAGGCATTCACAGTCGCCAGAACTGAGAAAAACAACACCAAATCGCAACAGATACATCATCGCAACAATAATAAAAGGCCGGTCCACTTGCTAGTGAAATGAATTGTCAGCAAATTTTACGACGGAGCTCCACCAGAAAAGCGGGAACCCGCTCCAGAAGCAAAATACGCTAACTTGGCAGATCAAATTTGCGTCGTGCCCATATCGCTCGCCTCTTCCCTTGACCATGTGCGCAGGAAATATAGTTGTGAAATACACCTCAACACTACAAGCACAAATGGTCGAGTGGTGTAGTGGTTATCACGTCAGTCTCACAAGTTTACTTGACTCCAGAAGCCAAGGACGAGTGCTCCACTGAAGGTCCCCAGTTCGATCCTGGGCTCGATCAACATACTCAGTATCCCTCTTCCCAGGAATTGGGGGAGTGGTGGTGATTTATTTTTGGTCTCAGAATGAACACAAAGACGGGAGGGAAGTGTCCAACCTTCCTGAGAAGCTGACGGGGTCAAACACGGTAGAGCGATCTACGATAATAAAGCTCTCCTTTTTTTCGGTTTGGTTCAAGAATATCAGGGAAACGAGTTCAGGTACCTTGTTTAACTCTACACCTCCCAAGACCAAAAAAAAAAAAAAAAAAAAACAAAGGAGAGAGGGAGAAACTAAGCCAGAAAGCATATCGAGGTCGGAAGATACAAAGTAACCCGCTCCGCTACCCCTACCGTCTCCTTTTTTTCCCCAAATACCGCTACACAACAGGAAATCAGGAAACACAACCCGAGTATTCTGGTAACAGCCCCAAAAGATTGAACGGTGTAGTTAGTGCACATCACGCCAGTTTCACAAATCACTCGGCCTTCTTTCATCAGAGCCGCAGCGGTGTGGAATGATCAACTCAAGGGGTCCCCAGTCGATCCTACTGGGTTCGATATAATGTTATCTAGCGCCCAGTCCCCCTGACTTCGAACACCCTGACCTCTAAGGTAAATAGACTAAGTGGCGTCTTTTATTTCTTTTCGTCTTTTTTTTTTTTTTTTTTTTTTTTGGAGATCTTTCCTGGAAAGAATTGGATGATCTGTTGGTATTTGAGGAGATATACTGTACCTCTTGTAGGAGCATGCCCTTGTAGGTAGGTATGGGGAACTGGTGTTGCGATTTTTACTGGTCTTTAACGTAAGAGATGAGGTTGATTTGACTTTAAGGGTCGTCTCTGCTGCTTCTCCTTGGATAGAATTCCGGATGAGCTTGAGGTGCGGGCGGGCTTGAGTTACCTTGCTTGCATTGGGAACTTTTTGTTTCTGTGGGGGGGGATGGGTCTGCGTCTGGAATGAGAAAGGGGGTTGAGATGGGAGGTCAAAAACCTAGCTGCATATCAAGATCCGGGAGGAGGGACCGAAAAGAGAGGGGGGAATACATAGGTACCTTTTGCCCCCGAATCGGAGTCTTACTGCAGCACGGTTTGTCTCATTTTATGTCTTGCATGTTCATTATGATATATCTCTTTGATAAAAAACAGAAATAACCACATTCTGGGGGTGTACTCGTAAGGGGGATGGGGAGGGGGGGGGCGGCAGCCAGGTAAGAGACTAGAGAGGGAGGGCAAACTCCATCCCTGCGTGCGTCTTGACTAGGTACCTCGCCACGAGCACACGAACCCATCACCATGACCGTCACAAATTAAAGTGAGAATCACCATGATAGAGATTTATGGGAGCATTTTTGTGTCGGTGTCGGGTATGGCTTTTCTTTTGCATAAGCTTATGATTGGTCCCCCCGCGTTGGGGGGATCGAGAATGTTCCCTTGAGACCGCTTTTAGAGGCGAAGGAGATATACCTGTTTCAGCGACGGTTTCTAGAGCTATCTATTGAGAGTTTGTTTTATTTTTGACGTTATTTCACTTACCTATTTGGGAGTATGGTGATGGTGGTGTGGGTGGGTGATGGTTGTCGATGAATGGGACTCGGTAAATAAACGCCTAGAGTCTCGGTGCAGTTGGCATTGGTAGATAAATTATATGCCTGTATATCTCGATAAACATTTCAGTGCGATTCTAAACTGAGATTGATGGGTGGGGGTGAATAGGGCAATATTTTGGTCGTCACATCGACGCGTGCACCATTTACCATTTACCATTTACCCCTGAAGTAAACAAACCAACGTCACACCACACCGCAGAACCCTGATTGCCTTCCCGCCCCAGCACCAGCAAAGTCCCCCAACCTCAAACTCCGGGTCATAATTTGAAACGGAATAAAAAAATTGGTCTGCTTGCATACTCGATTGATTGATGCGCTTCATGGCAGATCATCGCCTCGGCGCCCGGCTACCTACCGTGGTGGCCGGGACAAGGCCCATACTAAATCGACTCATCAATCACACTCACCACTTCCGAGAAGCGACGGGTTCTGGGAAGTATCTCCGTCTTCCTCACAGACGGAACTAGGTAGTCTGTATGGTACATAATCAGCAGAGGGGACATGAGTAAACGGCAATGGCCAAGGACAGGGGAAGCCAGCACAAGTCACGGTCATCGAACCACGTAGCTATCGACCAGGCTAAACCTACCCCGCTCATTATTTTAAGGAAGGAAGAGCTTATGAAGTCCCAACATACCCAACGAATATGAGTAGTTGTATTGTATATTCTACAAAGAGAAAGTTGCGAGGCTACCGAGGTAGACAAGTTGGCACATCACACCCCCGACCACCGACTATAAAATCGTCTCTGGTCTACCTGTCCCTTGACCTAGATAAACAGACCACCTGTCTGTCTACTAGTGGGATGGATTGCTACGTAATGCTATCAGAGATACACTGAGCTTTCTGGTGCGTGCTACTTGGGATTTTGGCAAGTATGGATGTCATCTGAAGCAAAAAAAGGGGGAAAGGTGGAGGTCAGCAGCACTCACTCTCGTGAGCACTCTCTGGCGCCTCTTGGCTGAGAGTTGGTTAGCTGATTGATTGCGACTGCTACTCCAGACATCTATCTATGCGAGCAACATCAAGCCCCCTGTGTGTGTGTGTGTGACGAAGAACAAGTACATATGGCTGGATATCGCAGGGGGAACTGAACTCTACATACGCCAGGACACCGACAAGCCCTCTAATGTATACCGGCTGGATACAGCGACAAGGTCTAAGTCCATTCCTCTTTTCTCTGATGTCAAGATTAGTCTCACGACGGAAACGCGACCCACATGATTATACAAAAAGCTGAGAAAAAAAAGTGAATGTCTAGTATAAGAGCAGCATCCCATGACTCTACTTGACCACATCCATATGGGCCAGTAACCGGACCCAAATGCTAAGATAGTCGAAGACATCCAGATAGGCCAGGAGCCTCGTATTCCCATGATATCAAACCTCCTCCAGACGAGTCGTCGTCGTTGGTAACCCACCGCCTAGGCGGTCGAAGACCTACCATGGATGGCCCAGAGCGTGCCTAGCTCAATGCTCAACCACAAACGACGGACGACGGAATTTACCGCGAGTCGGTCTGAAGGACGGACAATCCATACGACAAGCCACAATACCTTAACCCCAAGCCATCCATCCCAGAGCTCACTCACTCACGTCCTTGTCTCGCCACAATGCTTTACACTCACCCCATAGAGAAACCCACAGAAAAAGACTGAACCGCTCGCCATCCAATCCCGACCCCAACCGTCCCCGATCAAAGTCCAAAACACGTTTTCAGTCTCGTATCCCCGCAGCCGTACCAAACATTACCACCCAACCAGCCACAGCCAGGCCAGCCAGGCTCACCACGCCACACACGCCTCCCACTTACCTCCGGACACAAGATCGCCACGCCACCATCCCATCGTCCCTGCCGTCCCAGTCTTCATGCCCGGCCGGGACGGCGGGCCAGCGACCTCCGCTAACCCAGTCCCCGTCCGAACCTCGCGCGTCATGGTCATGGTCATGGTCATGGTATGTGTGTGTCCCTCTCTTCCTCCCTTGGGCCGCAAAGTTCCATAGGTATCCATGTCCTTATTCTTTTTACCTCCCTTACCTCGGTATCGATCATGACACTTGACTTGACTTCGGCTCCCTCAAGACAAGAATGCCGAGCGCCGTGTGTCCCTTTCTTGCTCTTTCTTGCTCTCTCTGAAAAAACGCCACTTACGCAGCCGGCGTCTTGCGTAGACAAGGTGTTTGACAAAAATCCTTTCTCCGTAGGTGGTGGAAAAACCCCATTTTGTCCGCCCCGCGCGGTCCGATGACAGAAAACCACATTTTCTTCACAGCTCCGATACTTTATGCCTTCGCCTTGTCCGAATCATGCACTGTGTGTGTATGCGTGCGTCGTTGGTCGTCGTCACAAAATCCGGCCGCCCGCAGCGGCCCCTCGGCGTCCGATAATACCTTCCAGCACATATAAGGCTATAGAACAATAATTTTGCCCATTTAAGCCCCATACACAAACCAAAAAAAAAGGGAAACCCTTACCCCACACTCGAGGGGTGTGTCGACCGACCGGATACAACTCGCGTCCCAAGACGGAGGAGCTGAGCCGCTTGGGGATATAGACCCCCCCTATAACAGGGCTAAACTCGTTCTTATACCGACCAGTTTTCCTAGGTCGATATACGGAAAGCAGGCAGCCTGTGTGTCAAACCTGCCCAGGTAACATTCCACTCGCTTGACCAACGCCACCGCCGCCTCGTTTGGTCCAGCCGTGTCCACTCGACCGGCCGGTCGGGTGTGTCTGACAAAATGACAAAGACATGACGGCGACTGCTGCGTGTGTCTGGTCGGTCGGGTGGCTGCTAGTATACCCGCGACATGAACGCATTGGCAGATACATCAGTCTTACGAACGGCACAAGATAGCATGGAAGTTATGTTTCTCTCTGCACACTTCACTCTCCACCACTACGCGTCGGCCCCATCCTCGGTGCTTTTTCTACACGGCGAAAAAGGTATACCATGATGCTGATTTGCCCATATGAAAGCTGGAAGACGTTTGCCACTTGGCCAGGCCCAACAAAACTTTGTATTTAGCCATCACAAACAACACGCCAGCAGCTGGGCAAACACACCAGGGTGAACCCCCGACGGCAGCCTTGAACTCGCAAAGACCGAGACGAAACTACCCGGACCGGGCTCTTGGAGAGAGAGAGAGATAGGGAAGCAGAGCGGCATGATGTACTCACAACGCCTTGCTCTGTCCGCCCGTAGCGGAACCGCTTTTGGCAAGCAGACTTGATGAGACGACCCTGATACGGGATACATGTCCGGGTCAAATGCTCGTGTTCCAGACCCAAGCCGTACTTGAAATTTTGTGTGTGTCGTTCTGTTTTTCCCGGCCGCACTCACACACCCGGCGCATCCGCCAGCTGGGCCGCTGCCATCGGCGATTTCAACGGGAACTGCGAGAGAGACGGCTTCATTTCTCTTGTGCAAAACCCGGCAATAATGCTCCTGGCTGGTGCCCGCCTCGAGGCGATCCGACCTGTGGCGTTATAACTCCCGGATCGCTTCCTAAACAAAGCTCCATCCAGCAGAGAGAGCTTGCTTGACAGGTGAGCAATCAACTCCGGCATGGTTTTGCCACCCGGTTGATCGGGTCTTCTGGGAGACCATCTTCCCCCGCAGCGACGTGCGATTTTCGCTGTCACGCAGAGCAGACGAACAGGGACCACCGCTGGATAGCAAGCGAAGACTTCTTCGGCCTCAGATCGAACGCAAGGTACCCGCCATACATGGACATCCTTCCAGCCGCGTGCTGCGGCGGCTGCAGCGTACACTGGGGACTTGGCATGTTGACAGCTGCCATCGCTCGCGTGATATTGGGGGCGGTTTCGTGCAACAACTACCCATATCAGGACGCCTCGTCGCCTCGTCGGACCCCGTCGTCTGGTTCCCGGTCCGGATTCAGCTGCCAGGGTAGCGAACGGTCCAAGGGGAGGGTGGATGTCGGGGTTTGCAAACGCCGGGCTATCGTGACTCGGAGGGGCTGGCGCGCGAATTGGCTTCATTGCTGGCAAAAGAGGTGAAGATGGGAAGAGAGAGCAAAGCAGTCGGGCGAGCAACAGGTAACGTTGCAGATCATGTCTCCTCCAAACCGGAAAGGACCCTTTGTACACTAAACGGCCAGGAATTCCCAGGCGGCGGGAAAGAGGGTGCAATTAACTTTGTTCCCGGTTGGCAAGCCGAGAGGTGGAACGGAGTCGCTTGGAATAATTCCGGTCGTAGGCTCACAGGCCAGCAGCAGCAGGCGAACATGAAGAGACTGCCTGCTTTCCAGGAACCTGGAGGACCCCATATGACAGGCGCATATTAATGATGCAGCCATCTCACTCCCGAGCCCTCCTTAGTGGCCCTGGCGAGAAGTCCCGATATGAAGCCGAAAAGGAAGGCTGTGTGGGCCGAGAAGGGCAAGCTACATCATGGTGGCTGTCGAGTTTGGGAATCTGGTAGATTTACCCGGGTTCTGACCTCTCGTCTATCGTGCGGGCCCCTGCTTTCCTAGATCTGTCATCTCGGGAAGTCTCTCGAGGATGGAACGTACGAACTGAAACGGCGACGGCCGAGCCGGATGGGTGAAGGTCCACGTCGACCGTGATGATGCTCGCGGACGTGCTGGGTCCCGATCCAAGAGATTCTGATGTCGAAGACCTCGTCTGAAGTCCAACACGGCGCCTGTCGATAGATGATCAGCCGTCCGCAATGCGATGTCCCTCAGATCGTCACCGAGATGGGACGACGGAGACGAGGTGGGATGGTGATGCTCCGTGCTTGAACCGGAAATTTTCTGGCCTCTCACGCAGATTGGCAATCAAGTGACTGCATGTTCTGGGCATTTTGTGGTGCCGTGTCCCTCCGTGATCTTCCCTGGAAGATTTCGAGAAGCTCCTTCAGATTAATTATCCGTGACCGGATATTGGCCTTTTGACGGCGGGGGTGCCGGTCGTCTCTGGGCTGAGGTTTGGAGAACAATTAGCCGCAGTTTCAAGTCTCTGCTGCACGCGGAATAGTCGCCGTCGGCACCACACCCTCTCGGCTCTTACACCTCCAACTACCCCGGAACTCGACTCGTCGTGCAAACCACGCTCCCGGACGGCGGGGCCGAGGCTGCGAGACGAAGGCCGCCAGAATGCACGCCATTCCTGGATAGCCCGTTTCCCCATGATTCAGCACTTTTAGCGTCCGGCTGGCCGTGATGCATCAAACTTTCGCGGCTGGCACGCTGCCGTTCACTTGACTCGCCGAGGGTAACAGCCAAAGGCTTGGCGGCAAGCATGCCTATGATCGACACCACTCTGGTGTTGACACACCAGACTTTGAGAATAGTTTGCGCGCAATACCCAGGCGAGAGTAATGATACTTCGGCATACCCCCGATGTCCACAGCTGGTAATGAGCCTGGGGGTTTGATAGGTCCCGGGACTGCCAGGTCCATCAACGTTCAGGCCTGCGGGATTGGAGCCTCTGGAGCTGAGCAGCCGAAGCAACGAATGCTATTGGCAAGGAAGCTCTCCCGTGGTAGACGTCGCAACTACCGGCACGTCTCCATCTGCAGCAGATATGTGGACTTATGCGCTCAGCGGAGCATGCGGTGCGAGGTTCGAGGCAGGCGTGAGGTGACTCCGGGATCGCTCGTAGCCAAACGGAGCAATCCGGGAGAGGGTTTGCCTCTATGAGCTGTGGTTCCTCAGTCGGCTGGGGTGGTATTGCATCTGACGCGTGGGAATGTATGTCCCAAGCGCGCTGGCTCCAGAGCGCGCGGATGTCAACCTGGAGGCGGGGAGCACGTCAAAGCGGGACTTGGCCCGGATGACTGATCGTTTCTTGCCATTGCTCTAGCGTTATCAAGCCTGAGACTATTGTCCTCCGCTATCCAGGCTCTTGGGCTCCATGGTCGATCCAAGCGGGCGCCCCTCGGAGAATTGTGGCATCCCTTAACTTCCCACAGAGAAAGCTAGTTCTGCACCCGGGGCGCGGTTTGGGTTGCGTAGGTTAGGGGCAGCAAAGAGAACGAACGCCTTGTGGATGCCACGCTTCATCTCGGTGCTTGGGCGGTGTCATGGGCCGGCCGAATGGCCGCCTGAGACACCGACCCCGCCGTCTTCGGCCGTGTAAGGGCTTCCAAGCACCGTGAATGGACGGCCTGTCAGCGGCGCAATCTACATGCCCAGACGGCCGGCCGTCTTGGAGCGGGAGCAGCAAGCAGCCCTTGTCTTCCAGTCGCTGCTGCCCGGAACAGCCCCGTCAAACGTCTTCAAGCGACGACGAATCGGTAGTCACGGAGCGTCCAGCTCAGTCAAGGCGTGGTTCCTGACCGAATGCCATTTGGTATCCGGCTGGGAAGGCAATCGGCGGCTGCACGCATGATAGGAGCGAGGAAGGAAGCGATAAGACGACGGGTTAATGTTCGGCGGCGCATACTCTAGTCTGGCCTCTCTGCTAGTGGTACTCATTTATTAGGTGGCCGTCGATTCTCTCACAAGGCAAGGTGCGCAGTGCGCAGCCTGGCCAACACCGTGGCTGCTTATGAGATGATTATCGATGGCCTGCTGCCGTCCCGTGTCCGGCCGCGGTAGGGAGAGAGCGAGAGGGGAACCGGTGTTTCGTCCTGGCAATCGCCGTCTACCTTGGTAGTACTTGACCCCAGACGGAGCGCGCACTGGTACAGCGCTAGACGGTTTGATCCGGATTCGTAGAATTCTGTATCGCGGGGTATGCAGCGAAGCTCGTGCGGAGAGGGAGCATCGCCTCCGCCTTCCCTCCCGCCCCAGGCGTGAAGCCACATCGTCTTCCCGTCGATGGGCTGAAGGCAGCCGACATGAAACATGTTCAGACGGGCCTGGGGCGGATAGTTAACGTTATTGTCTCTCTGAGAGCCTTGCTGCGGTGTCGTCGCTGATCTGGCTGGTCGTCGGCAGTGGCGCCGAGTTGTCAAGGGTCTGGCTTAGCCTCACCGAAGGGCTGGGCGGAATAAGCAACGTGGGGTGCCCCAACGTCGGTCCCCTCCCCGTTTCAAACAAAAAAGCGTTGATAGCGCGCCGCGGGGGGACGATCATGGCCGACTCCCAAAGTGGGAAGCATGGAAGAGTGGGGCCGATGACACAGGATCACCAACAACCGCAACCGCCCTCCGTCCCCTCCGCTCGTCACCATAGTAGACGCGGGATATGGAATCTCAACTCGGCTGCTGACGTCTTCACGCTGCAACCATGGTTCGGCCGTTCTCGAGACGGCGTTCGGGGGCCTAAGGACTCAACAAACAGAAGCTGATGCGTCACCCGCGCACCTGGTCCGCGCTGCGTAGGATCGTAAAGGTATTTGTGTTGCTGGCTTTTTTAGTATTTCTGCGCGCCGCTTTGTGTGCAATGACCGCCTGGACCAATGCCTTGCGGCACGGGCGGACGGGATGGTGGCCCGAAAATGGAAAAGCGGCGCTGTGCAAGGTCCGACGCCGCTGCCTCTTTTTTCGGCCTCTTGCCGTGTCACGCCTCCGTCCGGCTTTGCGGCCGTGACCTCTGATCCCTCGGCACCGAGCGCCCCAGAACCTACTCAGTCGGTCGTCATTTTGGCCTGTGGCACACCCCCGGCGCACATACCACACCCCCAACGACAATCTTGACATATACGTCTGTCCTGGCGCAGAGCAACCAGCCTTGACGCTGCATACTTATGGCCGAGGTGGGAAGGGTGGTGGGCGAGCTAACTAGTATGATCCAGACAGCGATAGAGTCCGGCGCCGGTGGATATCGAGGGTGTGAGGGGGAGACGCTGCGATCTTATTAGGAACCCCGGTTACGCTCCCTAACACGGCAGCTGCTGCTCTGCGGTGTCGTCGACTCGTATGTGGGGACGCTGCTGGCGAGAACGAGCGCTCTGGCTGCTTTCTGATATCTGACTTTTTGTTTTTCCCGGTCGAGGACACCGGCGTGCTTCTGGCTGCACGCTCTCTGACGAAGCTGATTAGCCATAATCGGGCTAAGCGGCAATTGTTCATCCCCCCGCCGTCGTACTCTAGTCCTGACGGGTCATCGTGGGGCAAGGTAGGAAACCGGGAATCAGGGTCGCATCTCTCCAATCGCGGGTGCTGGCGAGACTACCCTGTCGAACAGTCTCGAGCCGGGATCCTTGTGCCCACCATGAGTTTAATTGGAGAGCTTGCGGCGAAGCTGCGGCAATGTGTGCAGAAACCCCCAGCCAAGCCTGTGCCGCGCATCAGATGCACCCGCCGGATGGAAAGCAAACAACCTCTCGGGGTCCCGTTGCCCGATGCTGCTCGCTGTCGATATAATAAACGCCGATTTTCACCCACCCCGGATTGTCTCTCATGTCGTCAGATACCCCCTCGTCGATAGCCGGCGATGTGTCGATGTCGTTCTCCGAGAAATAAACCCTACCCGAGGGTCCCCGAAGGACCTGGAGTGCTCGAATATTGAAAGTGCCACAGCAGCGCGGTTGTGTCCACATCTCGACAGTCGTCTGCAAATAGGTGTGCCACACCGAGCCGCCGTCATGAGAGCTTTTGATGTCTCGCAAAAGCAAATCATAGTCTTGACCGAGGCACTGCGTGGCCCATCCAGATTGGTGACAGTCAATCCGGAGACCAGGAAGACCTGTCATGAAATTCGGCTGTCGACAAGAGAAAACAGCTCTGAGTGGTTTGTTGCGTGCTGTGGCTTGGCGGCGATCCTCACAGCGAGGACGCCGCGATGCAGTTGCAAGAGGAGCCCTCGTCTCGGCCGGCACCCGGGTTCTGGGGTCGTGTTGGAGGAGGTGACGGTGACGGTGTGTGTTGCTTGGACAGATGTGCAGAGGGTGGCCATCATCTTCATCTGCAGAGTAAAGCCGGCAGATGGGCTGCGTGACACGTGTGGCTGCCAATCTACGTTAATAATGTTAATACGGGGGGGCCATGGGCGGATTGAGGGAACGAGTCGATGAGTGTCGCAGCAGTGAGAGAGAGAGGCGGCACGGCTATTCTCTCGGGCCATCCATGTCACTGCAAGAGTGCCGTTCTGGGCGCCATCCAACAGGTGGGCGACTGCCGTAGCCTCCTCCGGCTTGGCTTGGTAGCCTGCGACTGCATTGGTGGACGGCCGTAGTTAAAACCAAGGCCCGGGTTGGCAGGCTGGGAGCTAACGGGCTGACGGGCGGCAGCAGGTACCCATCCACCCTTCCGCACCTCTCAAACAGTGCTGATGCTGACGAGCGTGAGTGCTGACCTCCACCTTTTTTTCTGGTTCAGATGACAGGAAGCCTCTAAAACCCTGGAGCGCGAACAAGGTTGTCCTGGCTTGCCTGGATAGCGAGCTTCCGTGGGCAAACAGCGGTAAGTGGCTCCATGCTTCGCGCCTTCCCGCTCCGGTTCTAGTCTTGCTGCTTGGGTTGTCCATTTTGCCTTCCTCATCAGCAGACCCGGAAGTGTTTGAGAACAGTTCGGGCGATTTTGGCGAGCAGAGAAGCAGGAGGACACCCGCACCGGGTCCAGCAACTCGGTTTCAGTTGTGGTCTTCTGCCCCCGCGGCTGCCTGACGGCGCTGGCTGGCTTTGCTGAGAGCTACTGGTTCTTCGATTAGCCGGTGCTCGGCTGCCCACCGGCTTCCTCCTTCGCCCACAGTTTTGTTCGGTCGCATCTCCAGCTCTCCGGGCATCCGACGGCTGCGATTTGCACTCGACATGCAGCCAGACCTCATGCACGTTCCGCCCAACAAGACTGCCTGGTGGCGTCGACAGCCTGGGGAATGGGGGAATGGCTCCCCCATCGAGTGCGACGGCAGAGGTGTCTCGCCGTCCGCACGTCGACCACCGCAACATGTCTCTCCTGCGAGTCGTGTCCCCGCGCCCGGTCGAGACCCTTGACCATCCAGCCCAGGCGGCACGCCGCGCGGCGCCGAATCTTTTCGGCCTCACAGGCTCACACCCAATGAGCACGCCGTGCCGCCGGCGACGGGCCACGGGCGATTTGATTTCTGACGTGCCTCGTCCCTGCGACCCTGCTCGATCAACGACTGGGGTTCACAGCAACCCTGGGGTCGACACCGGGGTGGTGGGGGTGTCGCCGGAAGGGGGGGGGGGGGGGGTGGAGGGGGGTGAGGTCTGGCTGGACAAGAGACAGGCTGCTGTGGGAGCCTCTGCTGTGAGCTTCCCCGACTCAGGTGCAACAGGCGGCGAGCCGGGCTTCTCAGAGCTTAGCCCCCCCTCCTCCCCCCCCCGGTAACGCATTTAGGGCCCCCCTGTCGTTCCCTGGCTTCGAGGGCTTCCAGCCGTGCTTCCAAACACATCACTTCTCTGTTTCCCGTCCGCGAGCGCATACGCTACGCAGCGGAACGATAGCCACGGTACTTGTCGGACAGGCTTTTTCCACGACCCATTAACCCGCCTGCTGGATTGTCGCCATCTCCCCCTGCCATCCCTGCCGGGCAATCTGCAGACGGTCTCTTTTCGTCCACTCAGGTCACCGAGTACTTAACTCCTGGCCCCGGGCCTCTCGGTTCTGATGGATGCTCAGGATATCGATACGCCGCCTTGATATTATTGTTGCTCCTCAATCTCACACAATGGCCCACCACCCAGGCTTTCCCATATTGCTCTGAAATATCCCGACGGGCTGCCCTGACTGCCCTGCTCGCTACGACGCCGTCCACACGCACGGCAGTACCTCCAGTTGCCGGCCCCCGCCTGTCAACGGCCGTGTCTTATATTCCGCCCTGCTCCTGCACCACCTCCTGACGGCCACACGACCTCAGGACCTGCAGCTAGTTTTCGACGTAGCAAACAATCAGAAAGAAGGGTGGCCAGATCTCTCTGTTTCCCAGCCTCAGCCTTATAACTCCCGTCACTTCGAGTCAGAACGCAAGCCCGTCCCATCAACAGCCAAAACCGACTCGAGTCCTTCCCGACGAGAACAAGCACACCGAGTTCTCGAACGACGCCTGGGTCACTGTGCTCTCGAGCTGCAGCTTCCCGAACCGTTATTTTGCGCTTCTCCCCTTCGGCGACCAGACCGCCGGGTTCACCAGCAAACACCGACACCTCGACGGGCTTGGACCTCCCAAGTTGCACCAAGTCTGCACCGCAGGTTGCACCCGGCCTCCTGACCATCATTGGCTCTATTTGAGGCAAGACGTCGACAGCCTGTCCCCAGACCCCGTCACCTGGATACATTCTGTGGCTTCTCGGAACGAGCAGCAGGTCGGTCCGTGAATCCCATTCTTTCCGGCACGGCTACCTACTTACGCGGGTGCCACGACGCCTTGTTCCCAATCCGGGCTAACTCGTCTGCAGGATCAAATCATTGGAATAGAGAGGCCTATTTGTGGCACATTCCCCCAAATGTCTGCAGTGGTCGAGTTTGCTCCTCACGACTTTGGCCGTCATACCATGCTGGACGGTATGGCTCGACCTCACCACTCCTACCACGAGGCGTATGCCCCGCGGCATCCCTACTATGCCCAAGAACACCAGCTCCCACAACCCTCCTCCCAGCAGCAGCAGCAGCAACAACCACAACAACCGCCCCGGCTGCCACCCATGTCGACCATGATCTCGGCACCGCTACCGAACGGCCGGGACGCACCCTACCCGGCGCCCAAGCCGGGGTACTACTCGGACTACGCAACCCCTTCGCCCGTGGGGCAAACACCTCCTCAGTTTCCGGGGCCAAGCAGCGACCCGCATCCGATGTCCAGGAGACCGATGGATGTACGGCGCTCGCCGGCCCAATCATCCACAGCCAGCGATAGATCGTCGGACGAGGCGGCTCAGGAACTGCGTTTGAGACAGATGAACACGCTTCGGGAACACCACGGACCGGCACAGATGCCACCTCGGCCCTATCTTCAGCAGCAATCTCCCCGGATGCGACAGGAGGCTATCAGCTACGATGGGCCCCACCCGGCCGTCCATATCAAAGTTCCCCATCCCCCGTTTGTGGTCAATGGCCGCTCTGTTCCGCCCCTGCCACAGAGCCCTCCGAGCACACAGTCCAGCGCGTCCCCCAGGCAAGAGGCCAAGTCCATGAGCATCTCGAACCTGCTCAGTTCCGACAGCAATAGCAACGGCAAGCAACCAATGCCTGCCATAAGCGCTCCCACCTCTGAGTACCGCATCACGGTCCGGCAGCAGCCCTCGGCGGCTCGTAGCTGCGGCTTCGGTGAAAGGGACCGCCGTGTCATTGACCCGCCGCCCATCGTGCAGCTCACGATCCACGACGACTCCCTCAGCCCAGAGGAACGCAGCCGCAAGCTGCGTCACCAGTTCAGTGTGGTCCACTGCAGCATCTGGGACGAGAGGGGCGTCAAGGACATGAGCAGCATGCCCGAGGATTTTCGGCAGCAGCGCCGGCTCATGGGCACGCTGGTGGCGAGCCCGTTTGTCGGCGTGGACGAGAACAACGACGAGGGCTGCTTCTTCTGCTTCCCCGACCTCAGCTGCCGCACGCCCGGTTCCTTCCGGCTCAAGTTCGCCCTGGTCGTTCTTGATCCCACGCGGATGATCGCCGGCGACAAGTCTCAGATCCTGGCGACGGCCATGAGTGAGCCCTTCCAAGTGTACAATGCCAAAGACTTCCCCGGCATGAAGGCTAGCACGCCCCTAACGAAGCGTCTCAAGGAACAGGGCTGTCTGATCAGCATCAAGAAGGGCAATGAGAAGACGGGGACGGCGCACGGGCGCGACGAGAGCGGCGATGAGGAGGAGGAGGAGGAGGATACCAAGTCGAGATCACGAAAGAAGCAGAAGCGCTCATCAGCCTAATTTTCTCGCGTGGGAGGCATTATATTTACAAGAGTTTGGGCATGGCGTCTTGATACATTTGCGATTTTTCTGGCGGGGAGATGATCACCACAGCATATGTGCATTTTTGGCTCCAAGGAGCTTTTGTTTTGGGCGATGAGGTTTTCTTTTCGTCGCGAGGCAGGCGCGTTCCAACGGATAATCATTATTATATACCCCCTTCTCTTTGTTGAACCCCTCTCTTCCGAGCATTAGGGGGGTTTTATTCGAGCGGCACTTTTTTATCGAGACGCGACAAATGGAACGAAACGAGGATGGAAAAGTGAAAATGGTGTGAATTGGGATCGGGATCGGGAACACTGGCTTGCATATTGTTTGGGACACGGGGGCTACGAAATCAGTTTATTTAGACACATGAGGATATGAACGAAAGGCAGCAATGAATGGATGGATGGACGGCATTGTTACGAAATCTGCTTGATGGTACGGGCACGGCTAGCATGATACCTTGATAACTTTGGATAGCGGACATATCATATATATCCTCTTTCTAATGGGAAATCTACATGGAGTAACATATATATTTCTCACTCTTTGGTGTGAAAATGAGATTGATGTGAAAGTTTTTGACCGGACATAGATGGGAAGGGGACTTGCTCTTTTCCCAGGGGTATTTTTCCTTCTTGCGGCCGTATGCACCCGACTCGAGGGCTACTATCTACGGATAGATACCGCTTGGCCGATCTCGGTGTCCATTCCGGGCGGGCACTCGGCGTTGATTGATACTGGGAAAATGCTGGGTCATGTATATATGTATGTATATAATTTAGAGAGCGGAATATGGAAAAAAGTGCGAGGTGAATAATGATGAATCACCTCTTCTTCTGCCTTCCGTGTGTAGAATTTTCGGTGACTTACTCGGTATTATTTATACCTTCGGGTTCGGTTTGTTCTTATCTAGTCTCGGATTCTATCTGTTACACTCTCTGCATAGGGTGTTATTTGGGGTCCATGTTGTTGCTGTATGTTGTTGTGTGTCTCCAGTTTTATTCTCAGGGCTTGTTTTCTCTTCTTCATTTCTTTTATGAGTTGTTTATTTTGTTGGGCAATGCTCTCTCTCTCTCTATCTTCCGAAAGGCAACCTACCTACCTTACCTAGCTAGCTACATCACCGATAATCCTTAAAACACTCGGTGTGTAAACCGCTCGGCTGCTGCTGCCACTCACTCAGATCAGACAAATGGCGTCGATGTATCCGTCTTCTTGCCTGCCGGAAATCTCTCTACCCCTAGCTAAGTATCCTCCACCCCCTATTCCCATTGGTACCTACCTAGGAAGGTATTCCAAACCTCTTCAAGAGACTTGCCGGCCGATTTGTTTCTGAGAATTACCTAACAGATTCTCGCGTCCCTTGCACCTTTTGAGGGGGAATCCCCCATCCCCCAGCAGGAAAGGACTCAAAAGGAGCCCGGCGACCTGGGCAGGGTGAGACAGGCACACACACACACAGGGACGACTTTTTGGTCTCGGCCGCTCTGGTCAGGTGGTGGTGGTCCATCACACACTCCCGGTCCGCAGCATACATATACAGCGCAGCAGCTTTTTATCAAGGGGTACCTGCAAGTTCTGCAACTTACCTAGCGCACGCTGGTGGCCGAGCCGAGCGTGTACAGTACCAACCCAATTTTTTACGGCATATTTTTGTTTGATTGCGAACCTGGAACCCGGTACCGTCTCTCCCCGTGCCCCGTACCCGGCGTGTCCGTGCTTTTTCCAGTGCCCGACACGCCGGGTACGGACGGGGTGAGCGAGTGATGGGACGGACATTGGGAAACTCTGTAGTTGACAGGGGTTCATGTTACTTCCAACCCACTGCGTGCGGAACCAACGCGCAGGACTCGACTCGACTCGACTCGACTCGAGCCGAAAATGAATCACAACATCATGAAATGTGAGGGAGAACAAACAAGGTGAGACATAGCTCTCACCAACGAGTCCAGAACTTTTTTTTGCAAGAACATCATACGACGTGTGGCTTGGTCTTGTGTCTGTGAAACCGCTCAGTCTCTCTCCACACTATTTTTCCTCGGTGAAAACAGAGATCGAGATCATCAGTTTGTATACGGATTAGCGCATCTCCACAAAAATACACACCACACTTGGTGTGCAGGATCTCTGTCAACAAGGAGCCCCAAATGCTGGCCCCCGGATGTGCTGAGAAAACAAACTCGTGTTGGGATGAGGGAACCAGACCTGAACCAATGAGAACCGTCGGAAGTGCTGACCGAGACATGAGTTGGACCCCTCTTTTTTCTCCCTCGTCGTTTTGCTTTTTGTCTCTGCGCTCCCCACTGTGTGTGTGTGAACAGTGTGGCTGTCACGCCTGTCTCGCCCCCCTCACTCTCTCCCTGTCAAGCGCAACTGAACCAACAACTGGGTAAATCCGTACAGGCCCCCCCTCCCATCCCATCCCTCCTCCTTCTCCAAAGGGCCGGCCCGGCGACGACCAGCGGGCTGCGGCACCAGCCCCTCTTCCCCGATCCTTGCCTCCGAACGACAAGACTGCGAGGCTGAGAGAGATTTGTTTCCCTCTTTCTGATGTCTACCCTGTCGAGCAAACAGCGACAGCGTCGGTTGGTTGACCGGTTTCCAGCATTTTCCAACCCAACCCGCCAGTTTTCGGAAAGTGACATGTCTGTCGATCTCTACTGGGTAGGGGCGTGGATATAACTAGTGAAAGTAATGGTCTTCTCCAGGTCCCGCAAAAAGAAAAACAAAAGCAACAGCAGACCCCAGACAAGCCGGGGTGGTTAGCGATTGTTTGCCTGCCGGGCCGGCTTCCCTGTCAGTCCCGCTGCCCGCCGCCGTCGTGTGCTCACTCGCTGGGACGGTTTCCGAGCGCGGTGGTTGGTTCAGCGAGTGTTGGATGGAGGGGTTCCATTTCCTCTTCCATCTCATGTCGGGACCTGTGTGATTGTGGCGTTTTTAAACTTTGTGTGTGCACCAGGTATCTCTTGTCTTTGTCTGCGGCGGCAACCGGTACTGCTCGTATCCTTACCGAATTATACAAGATCTGGACTGCCTCGCCTGCGCGTGCTGCAAGATATGGTCCGGACAAGATTGTCCGGACGAGTACATTGCTGATGGCCGTGTGATGAATGCACGCAGGGAGCGACTAATGCAAGATGCAGACGCTCGTCGGAAAAAGAAACGGCTAGTTCGGCTCAGCGACTCATTGGAGCAGGCCGACTGTGTATTGCATTACATGTGTATCGATGTATGGACTTGTGCACTCCGGCGAGCGTTAGCTCGGGCCGGCAGCGTCTTGGACGGCCGGTCTTGCGGCTGCGTCCAACAGATGCCGAGTTATGGCATGTCTCGGCGTGTGGGACGGCGGCAGGTCATGAACGCTCCAGCGCCGTGAAGTCTGCGCCCTCGCTATCTCCCAAATGATGCCACTCCGAGGCCATCTGTAAGTGGTAATCGTCTTTCGTCTCCAGGTACTTATTCCATTCGTGGAAGACGAGGGCAGCATAGTCGGGTTTGCTGCCCCATACCGCCAGCCCGACCAACAAGTCATGTCTCTCAGTCGATTCCGCGGGCACCAGTTTCACGAGCTCTTCGGCTGCATCCAGGGAATGCAATTCATGGTAGGCGAAAGAGAATGCATCCCTGGCCGCCACTGTATCGCCCTTGCGAAGTAGGATTCTGCCGCGCCCGCAGTAGCATGCGTCCTCGAACGTCCACCTGGACGGATTAGTGTAGTTTGCTAGTCCCATCGGTGCTGGAGCGAACTGGTCACCGCTTCTGCTGCCAGCCTCGATCGCCTTGTCGTAACAACTGAGCGCGAAGTCGTCATTCCCATCCGTCTCATAGAAGCGGCCTTGAACGAAAAGAGCATCAGGGTTACCCTGTTGGGCCATTTCTCTAAGCTTAGGCATGTGTTTTGCCAGTGTCGATTTCGCAGCCCCCGACCGTCGTTGAGTCGGTCGGTTGGCCAGGGTGCAAAGGTAGGTAACAATTGAAGGGGCATATCCTAGCGCTGATCCTGTCTCGAGCATATGGTAGCCAAGGAGGTTGTGCTCCGTATCCTGCCCTCCATCGGGGGAGAATGTCAGAAGACAGGCGGCCCAGTGAAGTTGGTAAGAGTCAATGCCATAATCTACAAGGGTCAGCAACTTGTCAATGTCGAGTGCTCTCGAGACAGTGAGGAAAACTGATACCTCGCTGGAGTTTCCCCTTCCAGGTGGACTCGTCTGATCTCGCCATTTGGGCGTACCAACCGGCGGCGTTGAAGACATTCTTTGCAGGGAGGTCCGGGGGCAGCCACTGTTGTCTGGCCTCCCACCAAGACAGAGGCGGCACGGATTTGACGTCAAAAAGTGGTCTTGGCTGCGATAGAGTCTTGGCGCGGACAGCATAGGAATGACTTTGCGGTAGCAGCCAAAGTTGAGTCGCAGGGCGAGGAAGCGAACGACGCGTCACAAGTCGCGAAATGGGCGACAAGATCCGCATGGCGAGGGCACCCGAGGTGTGCATCAGACCCGGCAGGCAGTTGGTATACTAAGGGGGACAGTGTGTTGGAATGGGGATTTTTCCTGACATTTGAACCGTTTGTTGAGAACTCTGTATTGTACAAGCCAATGATGAGATTTCGAGGAAGGAACGAGGTTGAGCTCAGCGGGAGCGTCTCCACAGACCCACCCGGCTGTCTAGCAAGTTCTAGCCAATCAGCATCGAGTGCAGGCCAGCCTTGCCAGCCAGGCTGCCCTAACAAAACATAACTGCCATTGAAACTCTAACAATCCTCGATCATGCGGGAATGGGTCCATACAACCCGCATTATCCGACGAGGTTATCCAGCGCCTGGACTGAGAATAGCATAGGGAGTGAGGCTATTCAACTTAACTTAAACTACATACCACCAGGCAAGTCCCAAAGGAATTAACAAATGTTAAGAGACAAAATGGGTATCCTTCAGAAAGCAATAGACAATCCTCCATAGAAACAGACCTTTTCCCTTCCTTTAGAGGCTCGAAGCATCTAATATCCTCCAGCAGACATATTTTCCGCCCCCCACCATCGCACAGCTGTCTCACGATGTGGTACCCAGCCCGAGGTCCAACTTGTTGATGAGGGCGATTCCAACGCTTTCCGCCACCACAATCAGATTCTGACGGCCCACGGTTGACTTGTTCTCCGAGTTCGACACCACCACCGGTCTATCGTTGGGTCCCGATCCACCCGACATTACCATGATGACATTTTGGTACTGGCTCTGTCCCGAGGTCTCATTCCTCTCTATAAGACAGCAACGACTGTGTTAGCACGATATACATCGTCATTGCTTTAGCCAGGGGGTGGCAGAAACAGACCCATCTTGTATTGGTTCGGCACGCTCGCAGCCTGCCCAGCACCCGCCGGCGCCTGGCCGCGACCCTCGGCGTTCACCTCATCGATGTAAAGCGTCTGGATCAGCTTGCGGATGAGCTTGGCCTGTAGCGTGTCTCGAAGATATTTGTCCGAAATGTAATCCGACGGCACAAGGCCCTGGGGCGGTCGAATCTTGGCCGCCCCCAGGCCGAATTTCTTCGCGACCATATCTCCCACCTCGGCCATGCTGGCCGTCGACGGCACTTCGATCTCCTCTGGTCGATTTCCAAACTCTGCGCAACCAACTAGTCAGTGTTTGAAGCCCAGGGTTGGTTCCCCAGCCTGATGTCCATTAAGACGAGGCTCCAAGGAAGGACGGGACTTACTTGAACATTGCACCTGGAACTTGAGCTTGGCCTCGGGATACGCGGGCGCCATGGTTATCGGGGTTTGATGTCGGTTCTTTTGATCGAATTGCTACGTCGTCTGCCTTGTGAGGCTCTCTTTGCTCCGGGCAAAGATGTCGAGATAGCCTCGTCGTGCGGTGCTCCTGGCATTTAACAAGGCCCATGGCTGCCTTGCCCAATGTCTGCCTATCTTCAACTGCTTTGGCGCCCAATAGGCGCCAGTATGCCAGTATCAGCTCGGAGTTATCATTGCCCGGGCGTCCAGGTCTAAAAGCCTAACAGTCGGAATCGTGCGGCGGCGACCGGGCAGTGTCGGCCATGAGAAATGCAACAATGCGCATTTATCATGACTTTGCTGCGCGGTTGTGTAGCGACCAGTCGTCTCATTGGTGGTGAGCTGTTTCCATGCATAATCATTGCATCCTATTCCAGCGCGAGTGCCGTCGAAGAAGTGCACTTTCATCTCTGGGTGCCGTCTTCCCATGAATTATGGCCTATCGTCTTTCTTTGAAGTTGTGTCATACTTCTGTGTGTGCCGTCAAAATGTTACCATCCGGTCAGGCGATCGGACCAGGGTCAGGAGCGCCATAGGGCTGGGTGAGACCTCGACTAGGCGGGGATTGGGAACACGGCCGTGGCTTGAGACTGGCTTGAGAGAGATTGGTGTAAGAGACAAAACGGAGGAAACATATTTGTAAATAATCATAACTCTAGCCCTTGGAGAAACTTGAGCGAAACGGGGCCTGCGAGGATGAGGTTATTCTGTCGACTTCCTCCCAGTGACGTGTTGTCAATGATATGCGCCATCGTGGATGGACTTGTGTTCTCAAATCCCAGTATGCCGTTTGTCTGGTCCGAGTTCTCTGAGACTCTGTTTCCTTCAAGTCGAAACTGGCGCATCTTGTTCCCTGTCCCTGTCTGGACTTGCTTTTCGATGCGCTTGACGTCTGTTGCCATGTTGCCCGACACACCCATTTGTGCAAGCTGTATCCGAATCACCAAATCCTGCTTGGCCCTGTCGAGACGAAGGAGAACCGCATTCAGTTTCCCCTCGTCTCCCGTCTTCCTGACCAACATGTATATGTTCTGATACATCCTATTTCTCCTTTGGAAACCCTTCATGGTTTCTAAAAGGGGCACCAGGTCCTGCACGACTCGGTGTATTTGATCGACTTGGCTGTGTATTGCCGGGGTGTGAAGATGGGGCGACCGCATCACCTCTTCCATGATATCGACGAGATTTTCGAGTTGCGTGTTTGTGTCACGGAGTGTTTTTGGCACAGCTCTGGCAGCTCGGTGCGCCTCATAGGCTTCTCGAACAATGGAAACAGCTTGCCCCAAGAGTTGAAGCACAGCAGCAGCGGATGCGACGGCTTCCTGACAACATGGACTTGGTTAATTGCAGAACTGCGGTAGATAGAGGATAAACTAACCATGATGAGAGTAGAAGCGCAGAAGCAATGCTTAACTACACATTATCGAGAAATTCAGAGCTGGATATCAGGAACCTGGATATCGAGAAACAAGAAAAAGAAGCTGCTGTGGCGATGATATACGAGAAATATCTTCGAGTCTCACAGATGTGGTGGCGGTGTACAGGTTTGCCCTCCACTAACCGATGCTTTTCGCTGCAGGGTCTTCCAATCCGGACTGCAGAGGGGCAGCAAGTCCACGCAGAAGAGCCACTCGCGAAGGGCTGGTCCAGCTTCTTGGTCCAGTGAAACAGACGATGAGAAGCCTGATATCACAAAACCTGCCCATCTGGCTCGAATCTTCGACTCTGTTCGTAACGTGTGATGCTTTGGGCCGCCATCAGACTCGAGGGCCTACCACTTGGCCCTTCTTGAGTGATTGAGAAGATGCGTGAGGAGTGCAGTTCCGACTGTGCCGGGTCGGCCAAAGGGCATGGGGCGAAGAGAGTGCGGCAGTTCCACGACGGTTGGGGGCATCATGTCATCCGATTCCGCAAGCCCTGCGCTGCTTCAGTCGCTTTTCCTTCTCCTCCGACGCTGCAGTCATCTGCTCGCCGTCTCTCGGCATATTGCCCAGGGTTGCTGGTAGATCTCGCAGCCTGTTAGACATCGAGAGATAAGATCAGATCCGCACGGATCGATGTGCCCATTTGTTCTCTTGCGGCTCCCAAATGGCGGCGCAAGGAGGCGGTCACGCCCCTGTGCCTGGTCAAGATGATTGGATGCCAATCATTCCCGTGGGGGATTCGGGTGTCAACAAAAGTGCACAAATGGACAATCTCAACCTAACGGCAAGAGAAACACGCCTCAGGAAAGAACGCCGGCTGATGTTTTGCTTCACATTAGACGTCAAGTTATGGCGGCAAGAGCGATCTTCCGTCCCCTGTCCCTGGTCAGGGGAAATGAGGCACGTTTAACCCTAACCCTCCACATCCATTCAGGTTCGGAGAGAGAGTCGCGCCTTCCACCCAGAAACAAACTAATCCGATCTTCCAGACACCATGACTTCATGTCCTCGAGAAATGGAAAGATCCAGAGCCAGATAATAGCCAGCAAAATTTTCTTTCTGGAAAAAGGTTGACCTATCGATCTCGCGACTCCATCTCGTCATGTCCACTGCCGCCCATGATAGTAGCCGGTGCCCGAGCCATGACGACACGCCTCATGTTCAGAACACAGCGGTGTGACTTGATTCAACTACTGAGGAAGGAGAAGTGGCTTCTCTTGCACGTGGCAATTTGGTTCTACTTCGCAAACCAGGCAGGACGGAGAGACACGGACATGTCTCGTTGCCTTTGGACATAAGCAAGATCTGCCCCCCGTCATTGCACTCGAAAGCTACCCACCCCTAGAGCTATCCCGCCTCGACTGACGCATATCCTCTCACCGCCAATACTTGGAAGCGGATGGTGAGGAGAGTAGGCCATCCTGAAAACGTTGGCTGACCTGCCATCCACATATCCGACATGACAGATACCGGGAGGAGAGGAAGGGGAGTGGGCAAGCAAGCGCGGTCCAATCTCCTTTCCAAGTCACCTCCCCGGGAGGTCGGTCAGCAGGTTGTCAAGTCCAGCGCAACCACACCCCGTCTCGAGCCTTCTCGATGAGGGGAACAGTGGATGGGGGCGCATGCAGCTGCAAGCAAGGACGGCTGAGATTTACGACACTCAAGGCTCTATTGGACACTCAGCGTGACAACCTACAGTCAGGCTAGGTCACTTCGGGCGTTGTGGTGATGGCCCTGTCGCTGGTATTGGAGGTTTGCTCGGATTTCGAGGCTGTATATGCAGATGATTGCAGAAGATGTGCCAGGGCACGCATGAGGGTTGGATGGGGGTAGCTGCGGGGGCAAAGTTGAGATGATGAGGTGAGGCGGTCTGGAAAGGGGGGAAGGGGAAGAGAGGAGGGAATTTTGGGCGGGATCTGTTGGGGGGTTATATGGCCAGATGAGACCGGCTGCCATGGGAAGTCTGCCGAGTTGGGAGTTGTTTCTTTGCCGCACACCGCTAGAACTCTTATGTTGGGCTCATCTATCATCAATCCTTCGTTTCGCCGCTCGAAACGATTCTGGACGTCAAAGTACAGCCGGCTGTCAGTCCAATGCTTACAAGATGGGAAACAGCCAGTCGAAACCGAAAACGCCAGGGATGGGGAGTCAGGAGCAGATGGGAAGCGGCCTGAGTGACGGCAATCGACCAAGTGACACTGATGGAGGCTCCACGGTGAAAGTCAAACCTGATGGCGACCACAAGACGACCGCTGCGTTTCTCAAAAACCCCGACGGCCAACTGAACCATGGGGTGGAAGCAGCTGAGCTTGCTGGAGTCCGTCAGTCAACGGATTCAGGAAAGGGTCTTTCCCCGACGACGTCGTCTCCTACACAGAGCTCTACCAATGTGGACACTGCAGAGGAGGCTCCCATGAATTTATATGAAGGGAGCCCGCTACATGCTCCATCGGTAATATACACAGCACATCGAGAAGAACGGCGTGCTAATTCCAGTACAGGCGCCGTCGAGCCCATTTGCATCGGCAACGGCTTGGGAGGCACTGGACACAGAAGTTTGCCACCCCGGTACGAAATTACCTGTTTTTCGGAAACGCTCTAGACCTCACAGACCGTCTTTGACGATCGTTGACCCCGGTCTTCTCGAGGTGTTCAAAGGCGACCCCGTAGCGCTCCCAGAGAGTTATCCACTTGAGAACATTGTCTTTTCACCATCAGAGAGCATCCACGAGCCATACGAGATGTTGTTTTACAATAGGGGTCGAATAATGGCTGTTATAGAGAATGACGACCACGTGGGAAAGCATGCCCAGCTCTTGTTGGAGTTCATGCAGAATGAGCGCAGGACAACGTGGAAGAAGGCCGATGAGCTCGATAACAACCGGTGCAATAGTATTGCATTTGAGGACGCATGGCTCCTTTATCCCCCGGGAGAGACTGTCTTTCGTCTTGATGGTGGTGGCTGGAGGGCGTATAAGGTTGCAAGGGTCGAAGTTAGCCCTTATCCAAGCCTCGACCCCATCCGAATCCACGGCTACTATCTCGGCTTTGACAAGACTGGAAAATCACTGGTGCCGCAGCTCGAAGTCCTGAGCATCAAGCCATATCCATCCGAGCAACCGATCAGAAGACTCGAAGTGGTTCCAAAGCGGCATATTCATCAAATCAAGCCAGGCCTGGAGGCCGAACTCATCGGCCGTGGCAGGAAGTACTGGTAGGCAGATCTCCGCTCTTTTGCTCACAGTTCCCCCTTGAACGTATCCTGACAGTGTTTAGGAAGTACAAGAGGGAAGCATTCCACCAATGGTACACTGGGGATGCCTGGTCAATGACGGCTGGAAAGGTGAGTGCTCGTGGCATAGCATACCTGCTGCGCCTGTCTTGTTCGGTCTGACATATCGGACAATAGGCTTCCACAAATGTTATAATTGATCATGCCACCGGAAGCGGATATGACAGAAGCCGTCAATCTCAGCTAGAGCCTTCTCCGCCAGAGCCCCTCCGGTGTATCGCATGTCTCGGGAAGGCTCTCGACCTTGGCCCTTATCCAACGCACCAGGTTTTCCATAACTCTCGTGTATGCAACGTCCCGGACGAGACACCCAAACTTGAGGTTCCAGAAGCTAGCACCGACATAGTGGACGACAGTCTCCTTCTCTTTTGTCCGTCCATGGTCTGGGCTTTCTCCCTTCAACACAAATCATGGCGGCTTGTTCCGGTGGAAGACTTGAGCAACATTGAGCGCGATGAGACAGCTTGGAAAGACTGGCTTGTGTCAAATACCGGACAGAAAAAACTCGATAAAGCCGTATCTTCGGTACTCGGCGCTACTGAACGCCCGAATACAGGGAAACGTCAAGGCCTCAAAGTGTTGCTTTGCGGAGGGCCGGGAACTGGAAAGACTTTTACTGCAGGTAAGTTAACCTACCCGCCGCAAAATCGCTTGGTTCTAACAGCCACCAAGAATGCCTAGCGGCCAAATATGCGGCACCTCTTTATCGAGTGACCGCAGCTATGCTTGGGATGGACCCCAAGAAACTGGATGAAGAGCTGGGTATCGCCATCCGGCGCGCATCCGACTGGAGGGCTATACTGCTCATTGAGGATGCTGGTATATTCCTTCAAAACCGGCACAACAATATATACCGCAGCGGGCTGCTCTCTGTTTTTGCAAGCCACCTGGATGCCTCGGATGCACTCATCTTCGTGACCATGTGCGGCGGTATGTTTTCATTATCCCACGCCCCTTTGCTGAGTGAAGTGAAACATACTATTTATTAGAGACTGATCCCCCTGGAATACAGAAGAGCCCGACAACGGAATCATATCCCGCATGGACTGGCCGGTATACCTCGAGGATCTCGATAAGGACAGCCAGAAACTTATTTGGCACAAGCTAATCGATAGCACGAACGTGGGCCAGGTCAATAGGATGCAGCTGAAGACGTTCGTCGAGAATAGGTTGCCATGGGAAGACCTGGGCAACTTGAACGGGCACCAGATCAAAGCATGCTTCCGCGCGGCGCTAGCACTCAGCAGCCCGAATGGTACTAACGGCGACGAGGTGGTTGATTTGACAGATGAGAAGCTCTCAACAGTGTTAAAGCTGACCCAGGAATTCCGGTTGGCTGTAGGAGTGCCGGCGACGGGAGTGGCGGAGGGACTCTGTCAGATGATGGGCGCCGAGTTAGGACAATCTATGCTGGGGGAGTAGTCTGAGGGAGTGATGGAAGGGTGAGTTGAGTTAATGAACGTCTACGACCTGATGATACGTGAAATATTTTGCTTTCTCTCTCTTTTGTATTGCAAATGAGTTTTAGACATTGACATCCATATCCAAGTGACCCGTTCCGAAGCGAACCAGGAAAATTTGCGATCAATAAGCCTCTGCCCTCCACCTAAAACGCCAACCCATAGTCCCGATGCCGCGAGGCATCATCCGGTGATGAGAAAAACACACAAAATCCTGTCAGTCGCCTTGACTTCATCATCCCGTCCCGAACATCCATGTTCAAAGTCCAAAAACGCCTGTCCAATGCAACCCCTATCCTCACCACGTCAGAATGCAACAGCAACATATACAAGCACCGTCATGAGCTGCTCTTCGTCCCGGCTTCGAAGTACTTCAGACCCATCGGGAGGTCTCTAAAAAACCTAGCGACAGCCGGATCGAGCGACGTAACCATGATCTTGACTATGATATCTTTACGACTTAGCAAGGATAGCAGCTTGCGAAGAAAGCATTTAAGCTGCCTTTTCCCCTCATCAGTCATAAAGCAAGAGCTGCACAGCACGTCGACGCGCTCTAGAAAAATAAATAGCTTTTCGATCCCGGCCCCGACCACGCACTCCTCAAAGACTCCCCACAGGCCGTCGATATTGTTGTCGCTCACGTTTTCGAGTGCGGCGAGCGAGGCGAGTGACGGCTCGCCGGATCGCCTCCGGCGTCGATCGATCTGGGATATGAGGTCGAGTATCAGAATTCTAGGCTGTTCGGTCTTTTTCCTATGGTTTGTATGGCAGAGATGCACAAGCTGGGCTACGGAGGGCGCCCGTTCGATATAAGGTTCGACGATGGTGGTTATCTCGAGTATGAGTCGGCGCTCGTCGCACACGTGGACGGGGAACATCTTGGACTCGCGCGAGCTCGCCCAGCTCTTGATGCTGTCGCGGATCCTCTGGTCGAGCTGCAGCCAAATGCCGTGTTTATGTCGGGCCACTGCTTCGGCGTATTCGTTGCGGAAGGGTTGGAGGACGGAGAAGAGGTGGTCGTACTCGCCGGCGACCTCTGGTGGTCTGCTGCTGACATTCCTCCTCGGGCTGTCGCTGCCATTCGGCGCCCTCTCCCTCGGAGAGGGCACCTTTGGCGGGTCCTTCGGCATCTGGGCCGAGGGGATGATGCTAGCCAGAAGTTCGGCCACTTGATCGGTGACATTAGCGGCGAGCAGCGGGGGAGAAGACTGCGGTTGGAAGGGCTTCTTACACGCTGGGCCAGCTAGGCCATGGGCCTTCTCTAAATGACAGGAACTAGGAATGATTAAGGCCGTGATGATATTTTGGGTCGAGCTGTTGCTTGACTTGTTGTCCTTGATATCGAAGCGGACCCAGGGCGGCAGGCCTTCGGAGGTCTGGTGGCCACTCATGTGTCCCCACGCAGCAACCGCGTCGCTTTGGAGCTCAGGGACGTGGCATTCAGGCAGGGCTGCGAGGGAGTAGCTTGCGACAAATGAATGCGCCCGGCAGGTCTCATTGATCTGCTCTTGGTGGACAGAGGGGTCGCGGGGGGCAAATAGCTGCACAAATGAAGGTGATGTGATGCGAGGCGAAAACGCAATCTTCAGACATGGCAGGAAGAGGGAAAAGACCAAAGGGGAGGAAGGCTGAAGGACTGAGCGTTTGCCTCTTTTCCTTCCACCCCCCTTCGCGGCATAATCACACAGGTGGGTGAATCGCCGGGACCGCGAACCACCTCGCGCCTCCCGACCTGTGTAGGGCGGGTGGAGGGGTACGGAACGGGAGGGACGGCCGTCTCACAGACGGACCTTGTTTTTTTAGGGGTATTTCGCAATGGTTGGCCAGTTGGTATGCAGGTTCATCAGTGAGCTCTCCGGGCTGGAGTCCGCGGCAGCTCCATTGCACCCGACAAACAATAAACCAATGCTTCACGGCTGGCAGCTAGACTACTTGCCAGCAGGATACTCTAACCGCCGTGCTTGGAGGGGTCTTGAACCTCCCAACTTGAAGGCATGGTGGGGCAGCCGCGCCTTCCCCTCGCCGCCGGCTGCCTCCCCCTGCAAGGCCCTTGTGAGCAGGTTGTGGGGCATTCTTATCCAGCCAATCACCGCCGAGTCTTTAAAAGGAAAAGTTTGGAGTGGCCCACACAAGCTTTCACATTTTCAACGATTCATAACTGCGGCCGACTTTGCAACCCGAAAAGTGGAAAGCCTCCAACTCATAAAAAACCATACAGTCTCCTGCCTGACAACCCCAGTTCTTGTTGTCTACCAGAGAAACGAAATCCAAGATGGACCGGAGGAGAAGCGCCCGACAAGCGGCGAAACAGCAGAAGGCGGTCGAGGTGGTTGAGATCTCGTCGGATTCGGAGCCAGAGGTCGTCCCGATGAAGATGAAATCACAGAGCCCTCCGAAAAAGGCCCGAATTTCCGACGTCACGCAACTTACGGAGGAGGATTATGCCTCTCAGCCGTTGCTAAGGGCTGCGAGCATCCAGTATGATTCACCACAGACCAAGACACCAGCAAGGCCAGTGGCATCACCACCGCAGACAAAACCCGAGTCTGCAGCTAGCTCAAAGCTTCCAGTTCGTGTCAAGGAGGCTGGATCATCAGAACAAGAACGCCATATCAGCATCGAGATCGAGGTTCCTACCTCGGTTTTGGGAAAGAGGAAAGCCACTCGGGAGACCGTTGATGGCGGCGCCGGCAGCGATGGAGAGCGGGAGGTCTTCAAAACGCCCTCTGAACGGAAGCATATCACATTCAACGACAGTGATCATGAAGAATTCGTCACCCCTCTCGAAGCGCCTCCCAAAAACGTTCTAGAAGCCGCCCTATCCCCATCTGCGGCAGCCGCAGCTGAAGTTGAAAAGGAAGAGGATTCGGATGATGAGGCACCAGAAGCCGTGTCCTCACATGCGGCCGGAGCGCAGCTTGCCCAGGCATCCAAGGCCGCCGCAAAGGCAGCTGAGAGGTAAGATCGCCGGTTGATGACGGAAGTTGAACCGCGGGCTAACGCGTCTATAGGCAAGCGACTGAGCAGAAGCTGAAAAGGCAAGCGCGCGATTTATTCTTCAAGCAACAGGCCCAGAAGAAAATATCCTCCAAACCGATTGATATCACCATCACCAATGACAGTGGTGGAAATGGAGACGTTCGAGTCACAAAGTCCGCATCGTTGTTTCCCGAGAAAAAAAAGGCAGAGATTCCAGCTATACTGCCTATCGATATTCTGGAGTCCGACAGCGAGGACGATCGGCAGCAGAAAGGTAGCGCCAACGCAACCAAAAGGCGTAGAGTCGACCTCGCGGGATCGACGTGGATTCCCGAGACCAGAGCACCTCGGGATAGGAGAGTGGCTTCGACCGTGTACCGGCTTGTGTCGACAGGAAAAGAGGTGGAAATGGCGCCAAAGGCTCATAAGCAGTCTCGGAACTTGAAGGAGCTGTTGATGCGCAGGACACGAACGCCCCAGGTGAAAAGGCATGGATTCCTAGTGAAGAATCACTAGGGAGCTGAGCAGTCAACACAGACTACAGGAGATGGTTGTTGTTCTACTCCAGGAGAGCACGGATCAAATTACGAGTTAGGTATTCCGGTCACGAACTGTTATGATGCATACTTGGGGGCATCTGGTTACTCGGTTGTGGTAGTAGCATTGGTGTGAGCTAAAGGCGTTGAGGGGCACTTGAAAATATACAAGACAGTCAGTAACACTCGGCCGTATGGCTTGCATATGCGTGAATAAATATTTCGTACTCACCAAGAGACTCAACTACCAAGAGCGAATTCAAAGCTAGTGCACGTGTGAGGCTGCAGCTTGGGTTTGCACGATTTTTAAGTCCCGCAGCCAAGCACCCGACCCGACGAGTACCGAGTACCGATGACGGCGCTCCTTTTCTCCCAAGAGCTTTCTTTCTACCACATTCCTCAACCACTCGACGACAATATCGTGTAGAACCTTGATACCCCCTAGAATTCTTTCTTCTTACCAGATCTTCGTGACTTCCAAATCTGCCCAACATGGCTCGCAAGTTCTTCGTCGGCGGCAACTTCAAGATGTGAGTGCCCCTCGTTCACGGCTACCCCGCCAAATCCCCGCGGTCGAGAGGAGAGAGCTCGAGATAGCTAACCACACACCGATTCCGCTCGCCACCAGGAACGGGACTATTGAGTCCATCAAGGCGATTGTCAAGAACCTCAACGAGGCCCAATTGGACCCTAACGTCGGTATGTTGCCGCCCAGACATGCCCAACGCAGCCCGCACCGCCATGATTACCCACGACTAACCATGGTGACCCAACAGAGGTTGTGATTGCCCCCCCGGCCCTCTATCTGCTCCTGGTGCGTGAGCATCTCAAGAAAGAACTCGAGGTGGCCGCCCAGAACGTCTTCGACCGGCCCAACGGTGCCTTCACGGGCGAGATCAGCGTCTCGCAGCTCCAGGACAGCGGTATCAACTGGACCATCCTGGGCCACTCGGAGCGCCGCACCATCCTGGGCGAGACAGACGAGGTGGTCGCCTCCAAGACCAAGTTCGCGACCGAGGGCGGTGTCAGCGTCATCTGGTGCTGCGGCGAGTCGCTCGAGGAGCGCGAGGCCGGCCAGACGGTGGCCGTCGTCGAGAAGCAGCTGGCCGCTCTCAAGGCCAAGATCGGCGACTGGTCCAAGGTCATCATCGCCTACGAGCCCATCTGGGCCATCGGCACCGGCAAGGTGGCCACGGTCCAGCAGGCGCAGGAGGTGCACGAGGCCATCCGCGGCTGGCTCAAGACTAACGTCAGCGACAAGGTTGCCGAGGAGACGCGCATTCTCTACGGCGGCAGCGTCAATGGCAAGAACTGCAAGGAGCTCGCCAAGGAGAAGGACATTGACGGCTTCCTGGTCGGCGGTGCCAGCTTGAAGCCTGAGTGTGAGTTTGATTCATCTTGACGGAATGCGGCGCCGAAGCTGACAAGAACAGTCACCGACATTATCAACTCGAACCTTTAGATTACCACTGTGCCTCGGACACAACCGAGGAATATTTCATGAGTAGAGAAACGGAGGATGGGTTCAAGGAATAGGTCATGGGAAAATACAAATCGAGAATACCATTTTCACTCTCTAGAAGGGGGCCAGTTTCCACATTGAGTTGTGAACCTTGAGTGTGTGAACCAGTGATGTACAACAACCGTCCAGGCCTGGCTACGTACCCGGATGGCCAATATGTCGTCTCTAGTAACGTCTATTCGTACAGCCCTGTCCTTCCCAAACGCTCACGGCAACAGCTGTCTATACCCGCATGCCATTGCCGTGATAGGGACTCCATATACCTCTGACGCTCTCGTTGATGCTGGTCACCGGTTTCGTTGTCCTCTTGTCCTTCTCGCCACTGGCATCCCGCAGCAGCTTCACCTTCTGCAGCACCTGCATTGGCTCCATGTTCTTCACCTCGATGGACTTCGTCTTGCCATTGACGTAGTGGCCGACGACCACAGGGTGTTTCCGTGGCCGGGGGGAGACGGTGATCTCGATCTGGGGATGGGCAGCAGCGAATTTCGGAAGGAGGGATTTGATGAAACCGCTGCATTCGATATCAGCACGCTGAATACTCTGCCTACAACAACAACAAACAAGACTCACTTCATGCCCCTAGAGCTCCCTGCCCAGTCGCAGTAGTGGAAGTCTAACCTCTTGCATTGCAAGATGAATGCGCCGACCCCGTTCTAGATTGCCGCAGATTGTCAGCCAGCTAGTCTGGTAGGTTTTCGGGATGGTAGCTTACTCGGCCGGTCGAAATCTGTGGCAGTCCTCGAATCGTCATTGTGGCCGCCGGCGTCCAGGCATGATCTTGCAGAAAATCGATGTCTTTCCGCGTCGCGGCATCAAAAGAGTCAGCCCGGCCCGTTGAAAATCGGAGCGTCGCACGTGATTGGACAGTGTTCCCTGGCAGGTGATTGTCTTGCGCACGGGCCTCTGGGACAGGGAGCAGTGCAGTCACAATCTCGCGACTTTTGCGCAACGGCGAAAGCTGCCTCGTCAATCCAGAAACTCCATCGCAACTACGGAATGCGAAGAGGGTCTATCGTCGACCTCTCTCCGCCATCTTCTTGACTCTCCTTCATCAAGTTTATTTCCGTATTTCTCGTTGGGTTCAGACAGGTTGTTTCGCCTGTAAAAACCATTGGCCACATCACAAGCTTGACACGCGCATCGTCTGCCTGGAATCATCAGAAGCAGCTTGCTTCTTGCGGGCATCATGACAGACAAGCTCCCGCCCAATCTGCTCGCGCTCTTCGCGCCGCGCCCCCCGCTGCGCTGGGTGCCGCCCTCCGATAAGCCGCCCGAGCAGCGCAAGACGGCGACAATCACCGGCCTGGCCGATTACCTTCCCGCCGTGGCGGAGTACGAGCGCGAATATGAATACCATCCGACCGAGAGCTGGCTCGACGCGCGGGAGCGAAAAAAGCGCGAGAAGAAGGAAGCCGCAGAGAGGCTCTTGGCCGAGGGTCCGAAGCACTGTATGCGTTACATGGCCTTTTGTGGCGGGCGTTCTGGCTAATTCGGTCATCCAGTCAATCCGAATGAGGACCCCAACATCCGAGGTGACGCCTTCAAGACCTTGATTGTCGCTCGTCTCGACTACAAGGCCGACGAGCAAGACCTCGAGCGCGAGTTTGGCCGGTTCGGACCCATTGAGCGCGTAAGCTCCCCCTTCTCTCGATCTTGTAACCAGAAGCTGACTTTTGTGTAGATTCGTATCATCAGGGATACCCATGCGGATGAGAAAGGAAACAAAAAGCGTAAACCCCATCGCGGCTACGCCTTCATCGTGTTTGATCGCGAGAAGGACATGAGAGGTAATATTGCCACACTGCTTGATCCCCATGTGTTCCACAGATCCCTATTACTGGTGTTTGGCCCCGCGCCACCAGGACCTATGGCCCTCAAGCTTGCCTGTCCTGAATCCTGGTGTCCCCTTCTCCTTCCCCCGAGGTGATCTTGTTTTATGGTAAGGCCTTACTGACAAATGCGCATCTGGCGCATGCGCAATTAGCCGCTCTAGATGGATGTGATGGGATACGAATCAAGGATCGCCGGATCAAGGTGGATGTCGAACGGGGCAGAACGGTAAAGGGTTGGAGACCTCGACGTCTAGGCGGTGGTCTTGGCGGTCGCGGGTACACCAAGGCGATGCCCAATCGGCCTATGGGACCTGGTGGCTTTGGCGGCCCGGGCGGCTTCCGTGGCGGCGGTTTTGGCGGCGGCTTTCGAGGACGCGATCGCGGATTCCGTGGCGGACCCGGCGGTGGCTTCGGTGATCGTGGGGGTGGTTTCCGCGGTGGCAGCTTTGGCGACCGGTCTGGTGGTGGTGGCTTTGGGGATCGCGGAGGTAATCGCAACTTTGGCGGACCTAACGGCTTCGCTCCCTCGAACGCGCCGAACGGCCCGGGAGGCGGTCGTGATGACAGACGGGGACCCTCTGGGCCGGGTGGGTATGGCCGTGACGGTGGTGGTCGCTCATATGACGACAGATCCGGAGGCTACCGTGACCGCAACCCCCGACAGTCCGGCAGCAATATGGAGCCGATCCGACCTCGCGGTGAGAATGGTGGGTATCATGGCGGCGAGGGCGGCAGCCGTGGCGGCCGAGACTATGACAGACCCAGAGAGCACGAAGAATCCCGGAAACGCGGCTATGAAGGGGGTTATGAGGATCCGCGGAAACTTCGACGTTACTGACAAGACAATCACTCAACGGTCTTGTGGTGGGTATCCAGCTCCTCACATTCGCAACCTTTTCCGACCCCATGGCTTAGCCTACATTACCCTTCGAACCAAGCAGCAGTCCCAATGGATGGTACGGTAAGGCCACGTCGAATCAGTAGCCAGACCAAGGTAACCATCCACTTCCGTGAGAAAGACGTCTCAGAGTTTTTTGTCCTTCTGGTCAGCGTCTGGGGATACCCTCCTTTCCAACTTTTTCGTCAACAGTATTACCGTTCCCGTTCCTGGACGACAAGTTCCCGGAGCTCTCTCTCGGATGATCACCCACAGGAGGAACAAGCCTGACCAGGAAGGTAATCATCTTCTTGTTTTCTGTATTCTATTTTCACAACACGGGTGTAAAAGCATATTAGGTGGGGTGGCGGCGGTGGGTGTGACGGGGGTGGGAAAGAAAAGGAGTTACGGGGGAGAGAAAAGCCTAGGTAATGAGAACTGAGCTGGAAACTTTTTTCTGGGAGGCAGGCGCGAGAGGTAAGGTCAGAGAGGTAAGGGACTGGACTTGAGTTGCCTACTACACTGACCTCCAAGAGAGAACGAAGATCATGATTGCCCCCCTTCCTCCTCCCCTCCCCTGCCTGGCAACCTGGGCTGTGTTGGCACATGCTTCGCTCGCGAGCGAGGTATTTGCTTCCGTTGCCCTCGGCCGGTCAGCTGTGTAGAATATTGTCTTTTTATGCTAGCTACCTGACAGAGAGCAAGCCTCACGAAATTCAAAGCGTTTATAATTATTTTTTTTTCTTGGGGGAGGCGGACGACTCGACACCAACATATTATCGCCATCACACTTTGGCTCCAAGACCCATTTTGTATTCCCCTTGCTAACGGGATTACCTCGAGGACTCGGGTACGTCCACCACGCATACAACTACCATCCGTCATGTCATACTCCGCGTCGAATAAAAGCATACCGGCTCGGCATCTTGATAACCTTTTCCGGGACAAGACGAATAACAACCATTCCATTCTATATCCCCCGTTTCATTTTTCTCTCTCTCTCTCGACGCCTTGTAGTTACCCGACCCAAATCCAGAAAAAGCTCCCGAATGGTATCATGAAGCCGCCCCTATGTTGTTGTAGTCATTCATAACAAGAAACAACAAACAATAAAAAAACACCGTACCGCAAATGAAAGAAATCTCCCGTTGAGGCGGTTGACCTAACGCCCCACCCATATCCCGATGCATTGGAATCTTTCGGCTTCATCCCCCCTTCTCTCTCTCTCTCTCTCTCTCTCTCTCTCTCTCTCTCTCTCTCTCTCTCTCTCTCTCTCTCTCTCTCTCTCTCTCTCTCTCTC